>JBBPMH010000102.1:0-60606 GCA_038090235.1 Pulveroboletus ravenelii
TGACATCTAAAATAGCTGGTGGAAACAGCAGATTGGCAGGAACTGCAAACCAGCAGGGGAAACCCACATTGAGACATTTGCTTGACCAGAGAAGCAGGAAGCAGGGCTTCCAAGTAGACAGACAAATGTCCTATATAAAGTCTATTTCACAACAGGACAACAGTAAACTCCAAAAAAAAAAAAAGGGCTTGAGCATTGCACTGTGCTGTGCAACCACTTTCCACTTTTGTTATGTTTGATCCCAAAGGGTCAAATGCAGACTCAGCTATGGATGAGGGACAAGGTGAAATGGCCAGCTGCTGCTACCATGAGATGAGAGATGAGGGATGTAGCCTGCTGTACAGCAGGGACAGAGGTTCACCTGACTAATGGTTGGTAAGAGACTTCCCATTTGGGTGGTTTCACAAAGGACTAGGGTTGAGAGCTGAGTGCTCACTCAAGTGTAGAGTGAAGACATGGAGAAAAGGATATAATTGCTAAGTAGGTCTAAGCTGAGGGGTAGCTACCTACAAGGCAGGTTTATATAGCACAAGCAGGAGAATAACAACAGACAGGGAGAAAACAAGAGTACATAGAGCTGACAAATACAATGAGTCAGCTAACCAATAGCATAACAGATGCAATGAGTAAAGGAACACAAGTTCAGTGCAAGAGAACTGAACAAGGAGACAAGCATAAGTCTGTAGGGCAACATAAGAACTAAAGAAAAAGAGAAAACACAAAGATGAATCATAACAACTTTCAATTACAGAGTTGATTTTAGCACTGCAACACTCTACAACATGCATTGGCATGTAGCCAACACCCCCTTGCAGCATACTCTCCACTGTTTTATTATCACTGTTTTTTACCATAAAAATTACTCTAGCCAAGACCCTACCCTACATCCTTGAAAGGAGAAAGGATTGTTTGGAATTTGTGATTGATGAGTTATCTATTGGGCTTCAAAAAAAACAGAAACACTCAACAATATGTATCTAGTACAAGTTAATCACCAGTACCATCTGATCATGTTCCATCCATATCATGCTATTAGTGTTTATCCTGTGCGAGACCTCAGTCCGAATACAATCAACACTATTTGAATGCGGTCGCCTATCATCATGGGAGGCACGACAAGGCATCCCTAAAGGTGTAGGTATCGTAGCAACTAACAATGGTGCACCTAAAGACACCCTACCGGAGTCAAAATGTTTTGCGATGCTAAAAACTTCTATTCATGATGTCGCCCCTTCCAATATCTGAACAGGTGTTCGCACTAGCCCATAAGACCCTCGCCATCCGAAAGGGCTGCTGAGCTGTATCCACTAGCGCTAAGCTCGTTGTAGCGGGCAATCCGGAGGCGTTGGCTTGGCGGGATCGTCTTATCCTCGAGACCGTGTGGAGCACCACCACGCAGGACACCTACTCGCTTCATGGCAAGCAGCTACGAGATATCTCAGCACATATGAATAAATGCATAGGGACGATAGTGCTTACATTATGCGCCGCATTGCTATGATCATACACACCACCGAAAAAGGCAGGAGTAGCATCTCGACCAATGTGCTTGGTCAAAAGGTGTCGGCCTCCTGGGTGTTCATCGAGGAAGTCAGACACATCGTGAATGAAACCAGCTACACAGATCAAGGGACGCGTCTTGGCCTGATCCTGGTCTGATACGAGTCAATGAATAATGACAGGTCTCTACAGTGGTCACTCACAGCTCTCCCAATTGATGATTGGAAGGTCACTATTGTCCGATGGCCAAGAGAGCTTTTCTTGAGTCTCACGTAGGCGTTTCAGTTCCATGGTGAGTTGACCTTTACGGACTTCATTGTCCGGGAATATCTAACGAATGGGTCAATTAACACAGATCGTCAGATCTAGCCAGCGATGTACCTTGAGATGCGAAGCGAGTCCAAGCCTTTGGCAAACCCAAATGAACCACTTAGTGGGATCATACTGATACCACCTGATCGCATTCCGGTAGTCCATGGGGAATTGGTGATGGAAGTTGTGGTAACCCTCCCCAATGGTGACGAGTGCAGTAACCAAATGATCACGAGGGGTGTGTTTGTCATCAAAAGGTGTCTCGCCCAACCAGTGGGCGAGAGAGTTGACGCAGAAAGTAGACTGCAGAAGACATGAGCGGACATGTCCCACCCGTTTCGAATACTTACGTGATGAACAAAAACCAATCTCAACAAACCAGCGTATACATAGCCACCCTTCCAGTCGCCCCATCCAAGACCAGCGACAAGAGTGGGAAACAAGACCCCCATGATCAACACCAACTTGAGATAATGGCGATGTTGCCACTTGACAACGTCGTTCTTCGAAAGATCACTGACATCTGCCACGCCGGGTTTACGGCGAGGTTTCAATATCATCCAGCCAATGTGTGACCAAAGCAGCCCTTTGTGGGCATTGTAGGGGTCGAGGTCGGTATCGGTGTACCGGTGGTGGGCGCGGTGACCACGAGCCCACCATCTAATGGAGCCCTCAACAGCGCCAGCGCCAAAGACGGCAAAAGCATATTGCAGGGGCCTAGACGCGTTATACGAACGGTGAGCCCAAAGGCGATGATAGCCTGCGGTTATGCCTAAGAAGGGGGTTCAAATTCTGCCCACGGCAAAGAAGAGGAACACGGACCAAGCCCTGTCATGTAGTAGTAAATGACAGCCCAGACCGCTGTCTTCCATCCGAGGGGGGTGTAATACGCCCCAGTGAACCCCAACAATGGGGTCAAACCAAGAATGCCGACGTGAAGCCAGTTGAGGTTCTGCAAGAGGTTCTCCCATGTCACTGGAGGCAGTGGCTTCTGGTGTTTGAGCGTGTAGGAGACATAGTTATCGGGAACGTTGGCGTCGGCGGGAGCATGGTCGGGATCTTCAACGAACTGTGATGCGTCGACCGCGGTGGGAGGCGCAGTGGTCGCCATGTCTGGCAGCGAGGAGGGGGCTGGAGGGACCGAAGAGCTGGAGAGACAAGCTGGTCAAGGAGGAAGAGAGCTGGGAGATGCCAGGTTTTTATGCCGTGTAAATTCTTTGGGGTTGTCAGTGCCACCGCTTGGGACTCGGGTGATGTAATTTACGTCCGTCTTCCTGCCTCAACTTCAAGATCGTCACTTTTTGTGTAGACTGACTACCAGCGGCGTGTAGGCCCAGGGCATAAGACACATCTGGCAACCACAAATCTTGTCATTTTCTCGACGGAATAAAGCGTGAGAGCTGTTTCGAAACTGTTTGGGGTCTGCTGCGCTAGTCAAATTTGTCCCCGAATTCGCCAGGTACATGCACAAAATTTCCTCCGTTCGGGCACCGCCACCAGCCTCGATAACGCTTGTTATTTTTGTGTCTACAGCCACCAAATACAGTACTTAAGCAAGGCTATCTTTTCCAAAACATTAACTGGCGCCGAACGGCTGGTGTATGCCCTGTCATCGATATTCGTTCCGTCAGATACCAAGCAGCATGATTGCATCGCGTACACTTACCAAAAACGAACACAGGTCCCCAGCCGACCAAGATGAGCGCGATATGTTGCGAACCAAACGGTGTCGGTGTCGGCCGGCGTCGTACCACATCAATGATAGTGGACAGCGCAGCAAGGCAGCCAGTGACAAAATACGTCCTGGGATCATACACCGCACGCCAGGGAATCATGTCAGCATGCGAATTACTCGAGTCTTTGAAAATCCCACGTTTGAAACAGGATCAACCGCCATATGGCTGGCGCGAGATTCGTCTTGGGAGGTGGCGTGACGTCCGTCGTCGCTGATAGCTAGTGTCAATCCTAGAACCTCGATCTCACAGGTGTGGCTTACGAAACAACATTATGCCTCTTACCTGCCCTCGTCGATCATGCCCTTCGCCGTCATCGATCGTACCCGCGATTTCCCACATCTGATACCGTTTGTAAGGCGAGGAAAGCGTGGGGGAGCTTGACGAAGGCGGTATATCCGGGTCGCAGTGGAGGGTTGCGTTTTGCACGTCTCTCCCGGCTGTCGATTGCGTGGAGTACGGGTCGACGGAAGCAGGGGCTGTATTGCCTGGCGAGATGACTGAGGTGGCGTTCTGTCTGTTGCTCAGCTGTGACACCAAATGGGAAGGTCCTGTGCGCTGAGAGTGCTGATTACTGCGGTGTAGTTGAAGTGCCCGGCGAACAGCAGCGACAGATAGAAATAAGGAGGGGACACCGAGAATCATAGGGAGGCCAGCATATCCAAGAAATCGGGCCCTGTATCGCTCGAAACGTGGACAAGAGACTTATGTCGGCTGCTCGTATCGGCTCACCATTCCGGTTGGCTTGCATCACAATGGAGGTCGTCCGTGGGTTTGATGGCATTTGTGCTCAGTATAACAGGGAGTGAGACAGATAAGCAGGCAAGAGGAAATATAAAGATAGGGAAGTAGTATTTGTTTTTCCATGCAAGGGTCCTAGAGAGAGGTGTATCTTTCGTCAAGAGAGCTTGTTACTAGATTGAGCCAGCTGTACGCACGAGACATCTGAATGTTTCATGGGTGAGGGCCATAGTACGGGGCTGGACGTGGCAAACGTGAATGCAGCACAGATGCCAGTGAGAGACCACGCGGAATAATAGATTACGAATGTCTGGACTGCATTACACGGTTCGGCCTTAGTGGTAGACCTGGTAGACCAACGCGCTCACCGATACAGAAAACTTTGGGCATTTGAAGCGGGTTCATGTTATAGATCATTCCTATGTAAGACGGATGAGTGACGCACGTCTTCAACGTTTACGTCTATCCGCACCAAGACAGAATATTCCTTGCGACAGCGCTGCAAAGACACTGTATAATCCTGGGCCCCAGTAACTACCAATGGCGCGTGAGAACGTGTATAGGACTACCCAGCACGCTATAACACCTGTGGACCCATTTGGTAAAATATCCTGACTCGCAGTAAACTCACCATCTTACCTGAAAACGAGAGGCAGAACCAGGCGACTTTGAGGGCGAACGGAAGCATGGGGAATTGGTTGATAACAAACGGAGGTAGAGGGAAGGTAAGCACCAATTTATCAAAAGGGCTGATGACCTCCCTCCATGGTGATTGTGATCTCACCGCAGTGTTATATAAGGACAAAGCATTTCAAACTTCCCATGCATCTATGTGGGGTGAATCTGATGTAGATAGAGGCTCAGTTAGCATATACCTATGCATTACCTAACTGGGTAAAGTTACTATGTATTTTTTGTTCACGAACTTGAGTTCGTATGCAGAGGTCGGCGATAAATAGAATAGGTCGCACTGTCTATGATCTTTAGTGCCGGCTTCCTGATGATCAAACTTGGTCGGGTACGGAAGTGGACAAACCTTCATAGCTTTGAGTCGGAAATCAAAACCATGACCATCTGCGCTCTAGAGCGCCCGAGCCATCAACAGTTCAGCATCATGTGTCATGTCGAATATGGATCTCAAGGGGCATTGATACGGGCCACTTCAAGTGCACAGGTTCTGTGCACTGTCCGGCTGTCAGCCCGAAGAGCAAAGATAGTTCATAAAACGTTAACAGCATTGCCGTGCCAACCAAATCGTTGGCGACAAGGCTGTCCTGTTCGCCGCACGTGATGTGCTTGCGCTGATGACATGAATCTGATTTCTTTCGTCATTAACCCCGACAGTCTATGATCGTTCCAGAGGCAAGGAAAAACATGGCGCTCTCGCAGCAATATTGGGAGGGTCGTCTTGCCGAAAGGAAATTTCATTCCCGGAGTTTTACCTGAATAGGGGTCACCATTTCACGAGAACACAAAGTAAATTCGTCAGTGTCAAGAATCCTGTACACACGTATGGCAGGCAAACGAGATCTCCATATCGACCAGCGCCTTACCGAACCCGATCGCAAAGTCGATGTCGTCACTGGAAAGAACGAGACTGGACGACGGAGAATCGGTCGATATGTGGAATGCAGGGATAAGCCACGCCCATCCGAGAGCAACCTAAAATAGAATATGAATACGATTTCGTTGCAGAATGTAGCGCACGTGAACAACCTCGCCCATGAAAAGTTTAATGCGAAGTTCGCGACTTGCTTCAAGCACAATGCCCGACGAATCCTCTGTGTTGTCTTCTTCCACTGGCAGCGAGACAACTGTAAAAGAACTCCCCGACATCGAGGCGTGCTGTTGCGAATTTTCACCATTCAACTTAGGTGCTGGCTCGTGTAACTTGACCCAATCTTCCTCAGCTCCATTCACAGGTCGCAGAACATAAGTCAAAACTGGCCTCTTCTATTAATCGAGATGTGAGAGTAGGTCAAATGGGGAAGTGACGGCCGCATACACTTCCAGTGTCTTGAGTGGACCGGATATTTGATATGCCCATGCGTGCAAAACTACGTATCATTTTTGGCCTGTCCCATCGATCGTTCCTGAAGGGACTGGTTCGTATCGCATTGGCCGAGTTGCGTGACTCTTCCTCCCAATGTTCGAGCTCGTTGACAAGTTGATCACTGTACCGCGCCAAAGATGCCCAAAGTCCTCCTGCTGTATGCCCATCTACCGCGCGGCCTTTTCCAGCCCTCGTAATTACCACACTTGCTGCCTGCGCGAGGTGAGGCTGTATGCTGGAAAGTTCACGCATTCGGATCACGAGCCTGGTGAGTTTTACTTTGGTAATTTGTGGTGTCTCGTTGAGCATACGAGCTTGATTTTGTGGAGGGTCATTTCCTAGGAATAGTCGTAATGACGGGGGTCCCTTTCCATCAAGAACTTGCGACCAGTAGAATAGCCACCGACGCTGGCTTGGTATGCTGACACCCATCTTGGGCTTTTTGCCAAGCGGGACGTCTGGGTGGTATCCCGAAGGGTACAGAGAAGGTTTCATGCGTCTAGACGTGTGAAGATCAAGGACTTTTTCTAGTGTATTCACTGTTGGCTCTGACGAAACTCGAGATAGATCCACGCCGGAAACGACAGGAGCGGTGTGATTAATTGTAGCAGGTAACACCGCGGACGTATCCGTCGACGGCGTCTGCAGACCCTCCTTATCGCTAAGCAGCGACCATTCGCCGAAACTGTCTCGAAGAGCGCCAGGCATCGGCACGGAGGGTGAAGCGTAAAGCGAGAGCAGATAGGCGCACGCTATAGTACCTGACCGCCCTTTGCCAGCTAGATTGCCCAACGGATTCACATTAGGGATAGAGGAAATGGATAGCGACACCTACCTTTGCAGTGAAGCACGGCTACGCGTGCATCTGAGCCAGATAACCAAGCACGTATCTCACGGGTGACCGATGGGAGATATAAGAACGGCGGAACACTATGAAAGGGGGTATAACAAGTATAGTCCTCGTACGAAAACTGGGGGGACTGACTGGTGATCCGGGAAAGGGTATCTGCTCACGCGGCCTTCGAAGACGCGCTCGTGGTAGGCGTTTTCTCTCAGGGGGCAGAAGTTGAACACCCAGAAATCGGAGCCGTGCCGGGCAGATAAGAAGCGCTGAACGTCCGTACGTTTGTTGCGATAGAAGCTCTCTATGCCGACTGCAGGGAAGCCCATGACGATAATCTGATCCGTTACGTAGGCCAAGTCTTTTGCCAAGGACATGAAACAGGTATTCCAGAGCGAAAGGGGGCACCCATACCTAGTTCAAGGTTGAGCTGCTCATCCCTAAAGCGAGCCCTTGTACCCGAAATCAAGCGCTTCAGATAGAGGGACATTTCAGTTGATGGTATCCTGGTGGTGGTGGCAGCACAGGTAGTGCGAGTTGGAGCATTGCCTGTTCTGTTTACGTCAGCATTGTAGCTAGTCCTGTATGATACTAGGCCTACCGATACCTCCGCAACTGGAAGTACAGTACAGGCTCAGCTATGCGTAAGCTTTTTTATGGAGTTGTCGAAGGAAGTCAATATCACAGCTGAAACTGGCAAATTTCTCAAGGACAACAGTCCTTTCCATGATCTCAACTCTGGTGATTCCCACTTTGGACAATGGAATGCAATATTAAAAACAATAGTTATACAGTATACTAATAAAGTGAACTATGTTTGACAAGACAACTGGGCAGTCTAGGCGAGGTCAGGTGACCGATCCTAGAGCATAGACTGTGTACATAAGAGGACAGCTGGGCCATTCACCTGCTTGGTTGGCTGTCAGTCACCCCTTTCCAAAGATCGGGGTCAGACCATGTGGTGGATCACATGTACAGTACAACCAGAGGCAGGTAAGGAAAACGGCAACAAGCAGTTTCGAACTCACGACAGCTCTCATCAGGGGGCTTACTGCCTGCCCCTACCGCTTATCCATCCAGCTGATGTTTAGGATACCAACTACCAATGTAATGTCCTGAAATGGGAGTAGGCCCAGGTCAGCACCACAACCACATATAGGGCACAACCCATGTTGCATTGGTTGCAATTTGGGCTACACTGAATGGGATGGTAGGAGGCTCCACCTGGTCAGTCCCATAGGAGGTACGGGCAAGGGGGGGTCCTTTTGGCTGATCCCCACCCCAGCACTTTCTCGTTGCCATGCATTTCCCACAGGTGTTATTCCTGCCATGGGAATCCTCTTACATCATCCCAGGGTGGGATTTGCATAAGGACACAGTCATTAAATATGGTACCAATGGTAATTTTTTGCAATGAACCAGAACACCATCTCTTTATCCTGGAGTGTCTAAGGCCATCTGGGCAAGCTCTGAATGATTTCCATACTTGGATCAGTTTGGCACTCCAGAACACCATCTTCCCATAGCAATGAGAGAAGGGCAATTATTTCTTATCTGTCATACACTGTCTGCAGACACCAACACAGCTCAACCTGATTATGAATCCAATAAAGATGGTCTATGCTAACAGAGCTCACCTGGCTAATACCAGTGCCAACTACAGCTTGTCATGCTACTTTCCATGTGTCATCAAGTATATCCACAAATGTTAAGCCATCATCAAGGATTGATGAATGCCAAGGGTCCATCAGACACTATTACACTTGAGGTGCCACAGTAGTCTGCAGCCACCAGGATTGGAGCTTTGAAATATATCCAAAGTAAAGGGGGTGATGTTAATGTCATCCTATAGACAACTTAAAGGACATGTCACCCTACCCCACCCTCCAGGTTCTACAAAATCAGTCAATAGAACTTGCATCAAGCCAAAAACATACCAAACATTCTGCTTTGTCAAGTCTTGACCACATACATACATGCTCAAGGGTTTGATGAGCAAGATCATGAGTGAAGTCCTGAGTGTCTCAATCTGTCTGCAGTTTTTCTAAAGTCTTGAGCATAGATTCTGCAGTATATTTGTCAAGACAAGTCCCAACTGGTGCACTAATTGGCTCCTTTGCTTGTGACATGGTATCAAGAAGAGAAACACATTTCCTACAACCAAAGTATTAGGTCATATAATCAAAAAGCATTTTCCCAGGTTACATTCAGAGCATCAAGCTAGAGGGCTCAGCTTCTTCAAGCAAGTATAGATACTTGCTTTTGGATTGTAAGACTTGCCTTAACTTCATTATGACTAACTACAATTCTAGTTTATCACCAAGATCGGCAATAAATTCTTATCGGTGAAACAAACCTGAGGATCCTCGGCGAGACTCACGTCTTTTTCGTCTTCATCCATGTCCTGCGGCACGACCACGGAACCTTCTGGAAGCTGGTTTTCTAACCTTGCTAAACGCATACATTTAACCGTGCGATCCCGCGCTTTTCTGCTTGGAACCAGAACGCGTTCGATGACGCCTTGATGGATTAGTTCCCGTAGCCTAGTCTGGAAAAATCGCCGGTCCGTTTTGGTTGGGTGCGCGAATCCCTGAAATATGAATATGGTGAGAGAAGGGAACAAGGTGACATGAAAGAATCACTTGCGATCGTCGCAAGCAAGTTGTTGGACTGGTACATGTGATTTCTGGATACTTTGAGTAACTTAATGAGCCGATTTTTAATGAGCGGAAGACTGGAGAGATGCCTGGAGTCGATTGCATCAAAGTCAATTTGTGATGGGCCGTCATGGTCAGTGACTTGGACAGCAGAGTCGCATGGCTCACACATGTGGTAATAGCCAATTCGAGCTTCTTCCTGGGGGAACTTCGTTCAACAAAATAATGCACCTCCGTGGCACGTCGTTGGCGAGTGATAAGATTGATCAGTCCGAATCTGTGACGCTCTTGTGACAGCTGGCCGCAGCCTCGGTCACGCCCGTACGCTACTGACATTAGACAGCTTGCGAGCTCATCATGGACCATGGCCATGCTCGACGGTTCTCCAGAAACGAAGGAAACCCTTGGCTAGTACCGTCTCTTTGTTTGCCCATCCCCCGCCTCTGCGTGCGGCCAGTCGATTGTGGCATAATTGCGGTTCAAAGTGATTACCTCAGCAAGCTAGTGACTGTAATGGTTATGCTATTTTGCTGTTGAGCCAAAGTGTACAGCTCTCGAGCGATGGACGTCCCGTCGACGACGCTCTCGACACCCACAAAACGTTCAGCGTCGCCCCCGCTCGACCAACGTCCGTCAAAACGTCCCTCGACGTCCTCCCCGGAGGAGGGAGAGCTCGACGACGGCGAGTCCTCTGCCCTGCCACCGCCATCTCATCTCTCCCCATCCTTTCGACCGTCATCCCCGACGTCCGGGGGCAAGTTCGAGCCAAAGATAAAATTTCCCTTCAAGGCAAGGGTGCCTTTGCCATCCACCGAGTCCCGCCCCTCCCCCCGCTTCGGACCCGACGATAGGAAGCTTGCACAGCAATATGACCGTGGGCCAGAGGACGACCATCGCCGGGACAAGCCCAGATTTCGTGACCACCGTCAGCAAGACGGTCCGCCCCTGCGTCGTCGCATGGCAGACAGGTGGGTCCCTGACGAGCGCAGCTGGGATAGAGACCGCGACAGGGACCGGGACCGGCGGCCACCTCATCCACCCTGGGACGCCTCGCGGGACAGAGATTGGGACAGACACTCGTACGAAAGCCGCTTCTACAGGCCCCATCCACCACCTTCGCTGATGCCACCGCGTGGCGCGCGAGACCGATATCCAGACCGAGGTTTCGACAGGGACATCCCCCGGGATCTCGCACGCACGCCTCCACTTCCCCAACCGCACCGTCCTTGTTCTCCCTTCTCGCCACGGCCATCCCATTCACGTTCTCCCTCCCCGTCCTCGCCAAATCATCATCATAAACACAGACTCCCGACCCGCCGATCGCCTGACCCTGCATTCTCGCCTTCGTCCAAGGACTTCCGTTCTGACAGAACGCGCCCTGAACCCTGGGATCGTGACCAACGGCCGAGGAGCACCGACATTTATTGGGGCTCCAGTGCACCTCCACCGGTTGCATACCGGGCAGGACGTCGAAATGTTGCGACCCACGAGCCTCCACATATAGGTGAGTTACACATTCGATGAATGCGTCCCAGAGCGTGACTATAATATTGACAGACATGGAATATCGTCCCGTCCCATCGTCACCTATATCCCCTAGACACACCCCGCCGCCGCCGCATTCCCCAGTACCAGCCGCGCCACCTTCTGAGCCCATGGAGGGGTCCACAACTGAGGATTCAGTCCAAGTCAAGGGTGATGGTCTACCTGCAACTCATGCAGCGGTATCCATTGCTCTCAGGCGTCCTAACGCTCCGCGCGGCGACCACTCACCATCTCCACTGCCTTTACCGGCTGCGAGAGAGGAGGACATACAAAGAGCACGGGAGAAACGGGCTGCGATTGATGACGCTAATGAGAGAAGCGGGCAGATCGGTGAAGAGGAGAGGCTTGCAATAATGGCGGAGAAGAAGAAGCGGAAACCCGTAGAAAGGTCACGCAAGGAGGAGATGGAAGCGTATGGAAGGACGTTTGAGGGATGCGGCAAACAATCGGATTACAGTGTCACTACAAAAGTTGGGGAAGGGACGTTTGGGTATGTGATGTTTGCACATTGTTATGTGGTATGGTGACCCTCACCCGTCGCGTTTGCACTGCCCAGTGAAGTCCACAAAGCAGTCCAAGTTTCCACTGGACGGCCCGTGGCCCTGAAACGCATCCTCATGCATAACGAGAAAGAAGGAATGCCTGTGACTGCTCTTCGAGAAATTAAGATTCTCAAGGCCATGAAGCACCCATGTATCGTGGAAATCATCGACATGTTCGTGGTTCGGAGTGGGTTCTAGTTCTCTTACTCTTCCGCTTCCTCACCCATAGTCGAATCGGTACTAATGTGATTGACTTGACTTAGGCAAAGGCAAAGAGTCACCTCTCTCAGTGTACATGGTCTTTCCATACATGGACCATGACCTCGCAGGGTTGTTGGAGAACGAGAGAGTCAAGCTACAGCCCAGCCATATCAAGCTGTACATGAAACAACTGCTGGAGGGAACGGAGTATATGCACCGGGTGAGCAACCTTGTTTCAGTTTCACATCGGCCTTTGTGATGAATGTACGCCTCCACAGAATCACATCCTCCATCGGGATATGAAAGCTGCGAACTTACTCATCTCCAATGACGGATCGCTGCGTATCGCTGACTTCGGTCTCGCGCGCGCATTTGATCCCTCTATTGTTCTCCCATCGACAGGTTGTGACTCCCAAGGCAAGAGTGGAAAATACCTGGACGGGAAGGAAAAAAGGTATACGAATTGCGTTGTGACGAGGTGGTACAGACCTCCAGAATTACTCCTTGGAGCGAGGCAGTATGCGGGCGAAGTCGATATATGGGGTATTGGGTGTGTCACCCCTTCTCGATTCATTGTGGTTTCCCCTCTGCCGGCTGACGTGGCTAATCGACCGCCTACAGCTGTGTCCTAGGGGAGATGTTCATGCGCAAGCCGATCCTTCCTGGGACGTCCGACATCGATCAATTGGAGAAGATTTGGCAATTGTGTGGGACACCTAACCAACACACGTGGCCCAACTTTGATGCACTACCCGGGTGTGAGGGGGTCAAGCGGTTCCAAAATTACCCAAAGAAGTTGAAGCCTATGTTTCTTAGGTGGGCCCGATAACTGGAGATTCACTCATTGAGCGGGTGTTGACATTCTTCACCCTCGGTCGTGTGCAGCGTCAGCATCGGGCCAGAGACATGTGACCTCCTGGACAAACTCTTGACGTGCAATCCACGGGATAGGATCACGGCTTCCCAAGCGCTCGATCATGACTACTTCTGGACGGACCCATTGCCTGCCGATCCTAAAACGTGAGTCGCCACGGTCAACCTGCCTCCTCTCCATACTCACGCTAGCTGGATTTTCAGACTTCCCGTCTATGAAGCCTCTCACGAATTTGACAAGCGAGGTCGTCGGAACAATCTCCCACCGCAACAACAACAACCCCACCCACCACCCGAACACGTACGTCCTGCGCTTCAGCACGGACAAGGGTTTTACGGACACCCTCCGCTCGGGCACGGTCATGGTCATGGGCGTCCCCCAAAGGCCGCACCACCACCACCACTTGTCATGTTCACCGCGCTGATGCAACAGGCCCAGGGTCCACCTGGTGCCTGCATACCCTTGGGCGGTGGATATGGGCCCCCGCCGCCTGGCGCATATGGACAACACGGGCCAGGTATGGGACCTGTGAATGGGTACGGCGCACCGCCCCCGCCGCCTCCGCCGGGTTATCCACCACCATTGCCGATGCCGTCCTATGGTCATGGCCATGGACGACACTATCCGTCTGACAGGGGTGAGAGGGGCGACAGGGGCGGCGCTTCAAGACCACTACATCCGTCACTACCTGCGCGGCCTCTGGGGTTACCTCCAAAACCGTCTGCATCACTCGGCACTGGGGGAGGTCGGCATGAACGAGATAGGGACAGAGATAGGGACTATGATCGGGGAAGGGACAGGGAGCGAGAACGGGGGAAGGAGCGAGAACGGCCGAGATATGCGGAGCCAACCACGGGAAGCAGAAATGAGAACGGAGGAATTGAGGGCGGCAGTGCTGGGCTCAGCGACGGTTTGCCATATTCATAGGGCTGCGTGCGTGTGCACGTCGTGTTTCTCCTCCTTCCTCTCCTGACAGCTGCTCTACTTCGCTGACTCAACACCAACGTAGGCCGTGACGCACCTGAAACGATATTCGCATCGAACGCACCCCGTCGTTCTCTTGCATAGTACACGCATACATTTATTAGTTACAATCAATCAGACGATCATCTCAGCGTTGGGTTTATCAATGCAATAGTGATGTAGAATGCTAGATAGTGATGGTGCAAGTTACCATCCAGACTCATCTGTGTTTAGAGACTGCATTTTGTTTAGAATCGTTGACGTGCGGCTGAATACCCCTTGAGTGAGCCGAAATCTTGAGAATATGAATGCGCTAGACCATACATGTTTCGGTTGATGTATCACGATGGCAATCGCCTGGTGTTGTCGCCCGAATAGGGCGCCCTGTCTCACAAGGACTATACAGATGAACGACACCGTTCACACTGCAGCTAGTCGGATGTGACCAAAACAACCAAACACGTAGAATTATGCAGAGTGGGGTCCACATGTAACAAAGGAGCACTTCTACAGACCCAAGGATATTTCACAGATCAATTCCTATGGGCCTGCCGCAAGATGAACACCGAAAGAAAAATAATGAAAGCGCGGCCTCCCAAACATGATCTAGATCGGCTACGTACCATACTAAATCTGCACTTCCGACGTCCTGGGTCATCATCACACTTCATCATCACCGTTGGCAGATGTAGACGTGCTCCCGAACCAGTATCGTCTCATCACGTTCCCTTCGTCAAAGTCTGCACGTCCGACAAACTGCTCGCCGCGTACGAGACGAGGTAACCAGTAGATATCGTCCTGCCACATCTGGTCGTAAGGGATGTGTGGTAGGTCCGTGCTGGAAACGGCAGCAGGGATGGGGACGCCACCGGACCGGTCAGCCTCAGATGGGACGTGGCCCCGCGCGTGTAGACTGTCATCTGAGAGGGAGAACCAACTGGGTCTCATCTCGTCCGACCTGCATTATCTGTGTCACCACTGACTCATCACATTCCGAATGAAACACTGTGCGGTAATGCCAAAAAAAAAGGGAGAAGACGAGGGCAAGCGTCTCAGCAGATACCCCTCTCAATCAAACCCCAAAAAATGCACGCGGAAGGGGGGATAATGGTCGGACCGAGTACTTACTCGGTCGGTACCCCGGCGTGTTCGCGCGCGGTATAGATCCGGATATCAAACGCCCAATCGACACCGGTGGTGACGAAGAAGAGCCTCCCGGCGTATTCGAGCGGTGCGTCGATCCCCGCTTCTTCCTGCTCACCGTCAGAGCGTGCAAACGAGGTGAACGGAAAAAGAAAGCGCACCTGGAGCTCGCGTCGAGCAGCTTGCGCAGGCGTCTCGCCTGGCTCGACTTTACCTCCGAATCCATTGTACCTGTCCACGTCGCCCACACAACACGTCAGCACACGCTCATGAGGATCCCTGAGTCACAGGTATGCACTGAGTGGATGAAACGCGTTTTACAGAGTGCTTGCATGCGGCGCAAGAAACACGTTGGAAGGTGGAGGCGACCTCAGAAGACTTACAAACCAGCACCAAGGCCACGTTTCTTGAGACCCAGTAATAGCTAGATCGAGAAATGGGGCAATGAGTACAAACCACCGCACGGTTCAGTGAACGATTGCTCGCCAAGCAAAATGCGCAGGACATACATACCTTGTCACCTTCGATAACGAACGCGTTCGTGTAGAGGCGTGTGTCCTTGAATGACAGCCATTCGTGCTCACACCCACCCTGTGTATACACATGGGCTTTCACGTCGCCGAGGGCTGGAGGAACTTCCGAGCTGAAGGCCATTCAAGCGGGGGTGATTGTAAGTACAGAGATTGTACTTATAAAAATTTATTCCTCGTGTCTGCCACTCTGTCAGCACCACCCCAAGCCCAATACATAATGGGGTAATAAAAGGCCAGCGAACTAATTGAGTAAAAAGTAGCGTAAGGTAGTTGGCCACAAATGAAAGCGATGCTCGAATTAGAGCTGAGTGCTTGAACGTTGATTTGCTCGGGCACGGCATGACCGTCCCTCGCGACGCCTAGCCAAGCTGGGTCCTTCTTTCCCTTTGTAGGTTGACGATCATATCCACAACACGATCCCTTGCGTCTTCCAGCGTAAAGCCATCCATTGACTCCCCACTCTCTTCAAACACATTCGATCCAAGAGTCCGACGAAGGAGTGACACCATGTCTGCTTCATTCTCCTTACCACCCGCCGTCTGAGCTGGGCTCGGTAAAGGTAATGGGACAGATTGGCCTGAAAACACTTGACTGTACAGAATCGTGGCGCGAAGCAATGCGAGAATATCTTCATTCGCAGCATCCACTTTCAGATCGTCGATGTCAGGGTTGAAACACCCGCCGTGCCATGCCTTTGCCAGCACGTTGGACAGCAGACTGATGTCACCTCCGAGACTACGGCCAAAAGAGAGTGTTGTGCTCCACGTCCTGGAATCCTCGGTTGACGGGAACTCTAAATTACCTTCTGGGCCCTGGGAGACGCGGCGGATGAAGAGGGAGGACGCATGTGAATGCAGACGCTTGCGCAAGAGACTGGACGCGAGGAACCTGATGGGAGAGGCGCCAGGGATAGGCTTAGATTCTGT
The DNA here is from genome assembly GCA_038090235.1 of Pulveroboletus ravenelii. Taxonomy (NCBI): domain Eukaryota; kingdom Fungi; phylum Basidiomycota; class Agaricomycetes; order Boletales; family Boletaceae; genus Pulveroboletus; species Pulveroboletus ravenelii. The sequence continues at coordinate 16,565 of JBBPMH010000102.1, forward strand.
CAAGCACTCCATGGCTTCCGCGACCGTTATGGAACCAAGCACGAGACGCTGGTATGCTGGTACCTCTACAGATTCTGTCAATCCGCCGGCACGGTCCCAAAGCGCTCGCGACTGGCTTTCGGTGAAGGGTAGCAACTGTGCTAGCAACGCGAGCGTGCAGAGATCAGAGACCAGCGTTTCGGAAGCTGTTCCAGCAGACCCTAAATGGCGAGAGAGATGATTGTAGACTTGCCAGCGCCCCAGTATTGATACTCTCTCAGGAGAGAGAATTATAAGTTCCGCAAGCCGTCCCCATGCCCGTCGCTCGCGTTGCATTTCAGAACCACACTGTACCCGGAGAGTACCAACGGACCCCCGAATCATTCCAAACCATCCAGTACTAACGTTAAGGGCATTCAAGAGGTTATCAAGTTCGTCAGCTGCACCTCCAGACCCCAGCGTGTTCATGAGTGGATTCGACACTTCCTTGGTGGCGCGTACGGTGTATTCGGTGGAGGAGTCGGGTTCCGAGCCAGAATCACTAACATCGGGAGAGTCAGGGGGTGTTAAAAGGTCTGGTGTTTCACGTGAGGGGCTGGTATGCGGCCGATGAATCAAAAATGCAAATGGTATGAGTTGCATCAATCGGGACTGGTGGATCCTCGGAGGCACAGGAATCCAAGGGGCAACGATAGAGATGAAGACTGCCAAGGATGCAAACAAATGAACAGCCTGTATAACACCATTCCATGACCAACCTATTGCAGGTTGGGTAGAAAAATCTGGAGGTGTGGCATGGGATAAGACAGAACCTTGATAAGTGTGGTGATGCGAAACCGGTCGAGAAGCGGAGGTCAATGGTGAGTTGAAGCACGAGAAAAGTGCAAAGATAGCAAGGAGGTATTGTTGGGGTTGAGGTTGAGCAACCTGAGAAGTCGTGGGAGGAACCACGATTCCTTGTTGGCCAGAGTTGGGGAGTAGCACAGAGACGGCCGGAGTGATCGGAGGAATATTGGGTTGTATTTTGCGAGGGCGACCACGTTTGCGCTTTTCGAGAACGACACCTGGCGCGGTGACGGAGACCTCACCGCCAGGGCCGGCAAGAATGGGAGCGGCAGGGGCAATCTTCCGTTTCTCCTTCTTCGAGGGTTCGATTTTGGGTTTCTTCCTTGCACGCTCCGAAGTGTCTCCATCGTCTTCCCCATCTCCATCTCCATCTTCATCATCGCTCGCATCTTCTGTACCTTCGCAATCGATCTCATCCTTCTCAGGACCTCCGAACTTTTTCGTCCACTCAACCTCCCATCCCGTTAGCACGTTCTGTCCGCCAGGGAATCCGCAGATCAGAGTTCGTAGACCGTCCTGTTCGCGTTTCAGTCTAGCCTCTCGCCTCTTTAAAACGCTGAAGAGGGGCATCAGTGACATATTCGTAGCTCTGATTACCGACAGGTTACCGAATATATTCCACTGCCTTTCCAAGTACGTTTGCCTTACTTCCTTTTCTTGCGACCTTGACGCCATCCACATAACCACGGTAGTCTACCTTGTACTCATCATTGCTGTTGTTTTGGTCTAGGACGCGAAGCGCTGGAACGGTAGCTTTAAGGCTTTGAATGCGAGCATTCAAATTAGTGCGGTATCGGCGTTCGATAGTAGTGTGGCTTGTCTTTGGACGGCCTGTGGTTGCGGTATTTATGACATGCGTCTGAGGGCCTTGAGCAGTATGTATTGGAGGGGGAGGAGAAGAGATGGGAGAGACAATTTGCTGCATCGCCTGGTGCGATTGGAAAGGGGCTATGAACGGTCCGTTAGTATGGGAAAAGAAGGCAGAGACAGTATCTAGTGTATGCATGAGTCCAGTAGGGCCACTCGAGAACAGAGCCTGACACACCGGCAATCGATCTTGTGACAGGGGGAGCCGGAGGCGAGGCACGTGTACTGGACGAACTACCAGGACTAGACGGGCTAAGCCCCGGAATGCTTTCGTCTGCGGAAGCCGAGGCAGAGCTGAGCGTCGGCGAGGAAAAGGAGAATGGGTAAGAGGAGCTGAGCAAGTCGTGGGGCTGAAGGGGCACCACGGGCGCGGAATGGACGGTTGTCTTGCCACCCACACATAGTGCGTTGGGATCAACAAATGCGGAAAAGGAGGGGTCATTGAAGTCAAAGTCCACTGGGAGCGAAAAGTCAAAAGGTGTGTCCAGCTTTGTATCATGGGCGTTGTTGAGAAGCATGTAGAGCGGGTCCGATGGGTCCAATACGAAGTCGGGCTCCGCGTTCTCGGCGTTGTCTGTTTCGAAGATGCTCATCATTGTCGACGGTGACGGAGAAGAACAAGAGTGGTATCAAAGGGAAAGGGCCGATATACGCTTATTTGAGATGGCACCACTTTGGACGAGTGGAACCACTCTGGATTTATCGTTTTCCATATTTGGTATGTCGTTCCCACCTCAGTCTGGCCGGACGTTCGCTACTACCGACAGTAATATTTGCTCGTCGACAGCCATGAAATCAAACGGCCGCGACCCACATCCAAACGTCGGTGCGTCCATTGCTCGCATTCCTGGATTTTTTCCCGCTGGACCTTGTTCAGATTTTAGCTACTTTGGTGGCGCGGAATCTCTCACCGAGGGAAAGCGCTCCCCTCGACGCACAGTCGTCGCGTCTCCAACCACGACCGACAATGACCGACCGTATCCGGGACCTCCCCAAGAGCCCGCTGACTTCCTTTGGCTGATGACCGAGGAGCCGCACCGCTCTCGGCGAATGGCAATCATGAAAGCGCATCCGGAGGTTGTCAAGCTCATGGGTCATGAACCTCTTACGAAATACGTCGTCCTGGCCGTCGTGTCCCTGCAGCTTTTCGTTTCCATACAACTCCGGCACACGCACCCACTCTCATTTTGGTTTTTGTTTCTCGCGTACGCGGTTGGCGGCACTGCGAATCACAATCTCTTCCTTGCCATTCATGAGATCACCCACAACCTTGCCTTCAAAGGCATTAATGCTAACAAGGCACTGGCCGTCTTTGCGAACATGCCCATTGGTGTACCCTATTCTGCTTCATTCAAGGTTTGTTGTTCGCGCTACATAAACACACGTCGTTACTCATCTCATCACCAAAAGAAATACCATTTGGAACATCACAAATTTCTCGGCGAAGACGGTATAGACGTAGATCTTCCCACTCGTCTGGAGCTACTTTGTCTTAACAACGTTCTTGGAAAGACATTCTTTGCGTATGTGACCCTGTCCGTTCATCGCATCCATGACTCATCCCATCACAAGCACATTCCAGATATTCTTTTACGCCTTGAGACCTGGCTTCGTCCGTGCCCAGAGACTGACCATATGGCACCTCATCAACCTGGTCGTCCAGCTTGTATTTGATTACGTCTTTGTGCAAACATTCGGTATTCGACCACTATTGTACTTGCTATTCTCTAGTTTCTTCGCTGGTAGTCTACATCCATGTGCCGGTCATTTCATTGCCGAGCACTACGTCTGGGATGGTCTCAACCAAGAAACCTACAGTTATTACGGCGCTCTCAACACCCTCGCCTACAATGTGCGCCTGGTTCCTTCCGCATCGTCCTGCTGGCTGACACTTTATCCTGTCAGGTGGGGTATCACAACGAACATCATGATTTTCCATCCGTCCCTTGGACCCGTCTGCCCGCTCTTCGTGCCCTCGCACCCGAGTTTTACGACTCGATTCCCTCGCATCCAAGTTGGTCCATGGTCATCGTCAACTTCATCCGCGATCCCGAGGTTGGTATCTTTGCGCGTGTGAAGAGACCCAGGAAGGGTGTTCCACTCAGTGGCCAGGTCGCCCCGGGTGGGAGCAGCAGCGGAGCTGAGAAGGAGTGAGCAAGGTTTCATCGATGGACTAACTTGCCTTGCCCAATTCATGATATCTTGTACATCCCGTCTCTGAATGAAACAAACGTTGAAACGTCGAGCCCAAGACGACCTGTGTCATCCGTACTGATACAAATGCCAGCACATTTATTTTCCGACCAACGGGCGTTTTATGCGCACAAGGCATGCTGACAAGCATGTGCGCAGCCTACACACGCCTCGAAGCCTCCTCGACCCTTTTCCCTACTTCCTTCCTTGCCCTTATCAGCTCTATGAGAAAGAACATGATCAACGTTCCACTCAAGTCCGGGCACGCCCTGGAAGCCCCGATGGCCCCAGTGACCGGAAAGCGTCATAACAGGACAGACACCGACAAGGTTATCGAGCGCCCGTACCTTCCTCGCGCATCCGTCGCGCCAAGCGCCGAGCACCCCGATGGGAGCACCCGCCACGCCGAAAAGTATGCGGAGTATGTTAGTACCTCCCATCTATCTGCACACACACCCGTCTCAACGACCTTGGCCCTCTTAGTCTGTCATGCAACAGCATTGTGTGTATTGGGATACGGACAATGACGGTGTCATCTGGCCGATCAACACCTGGCGGGGATTCCGCGATCTCGGCTTCAACCTCCTCTTCTGCTTCCTAGCGGTGATCGTGGTGCACACTACGTTGTCATTGCCTACCAGGTCAGTCAGTCGTGTACGATCGGGCGGGCACTGATCCCAGCTCATTCGGTTTCAGACTCGCCATCAGCTACACCCCTGACCCCTTTTTGCGCATCTACATCCGGACGATCCATGCTAGCAAACACGGATCCGACTCGGGCGTGTTTGACACCGAAGGCCGCTTCGTCCCGTGCAAGTTTGAGGACATGTGGACCAAGGTCAGTTGTTCTGTTTCTCCAAACGAACCCGCTTCCGACTGTATGGTAGTACACGATGACGTATCCGAGGGACGTGCCCCGTACGACGATGAGTCTGCACGAACTCTGGTTGTTCATATATGGGAATCGAGTCGCGATGGATCCGTTTGGATGGGTCGCTGGATTCTTGGAGTGGGTGGCCACGTTTTTGCTGGTGCAACAGGATGGGATGGTCGACAAAGAGGACGTGCGGCGGGTGCTCGACGGATCGCTGTTCTTTGAGATTAGGCAGGCACGAAGGAGCGGACAGGGTTGGACCAAGGGGTGGGGATTAGGTGGAGATGGGTTTATCGGCGGGGAGAAGCTGCTCCCGTTTGGACTCTGAGCTTGGTTGCGCAGGTCGTCAGGTGTTTAGATGTCTGTATCTTTCATAAATTGTAGACTATACCTGTATCGATTTGTCTCCGCCTAGAGCACTTGACAATGGCTATTCAATGACCATATCATCGGCGACAGCGGGCCCAGGACTCAGTCTAGATGGCTATGTCAATCGCGTCCTGCCTTTATCGAGAACCAACCCACCGTCGCTGGTAGCTGGCACTAGGACACGTGGTAGGAGCGTTGGGTGAGCGTCGGGTCAATGAATGGCAAGGGGCTCGATCCTCTCCTGTCTCTGGGTCAGACACCCAATGCATACCGACAAAAGGCACGGATAATACAAGCACACCCCTGACCGCCAGCGGTGACGAGCAGTATCCAAAGAAAGAAAAAGAAAAGGAAGGACAGGCCATCCGCGGACTGTCCCCCGTCACTCCCAAATCTTCCCGCAGGCAGATGAAAAGAGATTCAAGAGCGGCAAGATGCAATACGGCATGTCGCAAAAAAAAAAGAAAGAAAGGAACTGTGGACGTCAAACACGGTCCGCTTGATCGTACAAACGGGATGTGGGCTGACAGCAGCGGCCCGAGTCGACTCAAAACGAACCGAACTGGGCTGCATACATATGAGGGTCACTTGGCTGTCTAAACATGTGTGGTCCGTACCCGTGAGTGTCGGTGATGTGTGCAGCTTCCGAGGTAGTTCGGGGCGTATCCGTGGGCCTGTAATATCGAGGGGGAGAGGAGGAACAAAAAAAACATCGAATCTCAAGAGAGTTCACAGCACCATTGACTACAATCAACCAGATTTATCGTCCTCCCCGCATGCGGCATGGTCCACTCAGACGGTCCCTTTCAAACCCACGGGTACACTGTGGCACCGGGACCCGTCGTCCAACCAGTATCGAGGGGGGCCGAGCACATGCAGAGACTTAGCGTGGGGATAGAAACCACGGCGTGCAACCCCGACACTGACGGGGGCTTACATGCGCCCCGCAGCAATCCGGCCCACAGGCACAAACTGGATAGGCCCCCTTGACCAGATGGTATACACGTTGGGTGGTTCGTAAATGACAAAGCTAGTGATGGTCACAAGCGGTTTTCCCGCAACGTATCTGGTTGTTAAAAAAACATGAGACGTTCCTGCCCACCTGGAGCATTATTGATATTCTCTTTGGGAATTGAAAACCATCAAACCTTTTTTTTTACCGAGACCTGGCTGGGTGTCGACACCTTCAAATGTCAACATACGCGAGGATGGATGGTTACGTAGCATTATAATCATGACTGCACGCGGGAAACCTCGTGCAGCTAGGGGCTAGCATAGGCAAACAACATGACGCGGACGTTGGCTGTGTCCAGATGCAAGAAAAACATGAAATATTGCGAAAATACCAACTTTGAGTATCCTAGGTGCAATGCCGTGCGAAGAAATGCCATACGACGAGGAGAACGCATACCAAAGAGAGTGCTATATGATGCAGACAGGATCAGGCCATTAAATCAACAAGGATAGTGATGATGCCAAGGACTGTTTACAGTCAGCATCCAACGTCGTCCAGAGCGAGAAAAGCTGACCAATCTCGATGCCAATCAAAGCGATGACAATCTGCTCAAGACGCTCTGCGTGCCTACTGGAAACGGACTCCTTGAGGAGTTGAAGCATGTCCTGAAGGACCTGGTATTACGCCAACTGTCAGCGACACGCCGTACGAACCCCATTAAGCGAGTCAGCCGACGGACCTCTACACGCGTGTTCAACAGATCGATGCGTTGGGGAACCTCCAGGTAGCTTCTCGCAGCTTCATAGAGCGGCTGCAAATCGGGGTACGTCTGCCCCTGTCTGTTAATGTCCGCGGAGGCGAGCACGCTCATATCGTGAAGAGAAGATACATACCCAGAACACCTCCTGCAACGAGATGATTAGGAGTCAACGTCACGGGTCCGATTTATGCCAAAGATCGACAAGACAAACGTACCGGTGAGTCTAGTACGGATCCGACAGTGTTGATGTTTGTTCGCAAGATGAAAAGCTCTCCGGTTTTACGCATGATCTCTATTCTTGCTGCATTGGCGAAGCGCGTCGCGTACTCGAAAAGGACAGCAACACACCCTGATGAGGCATCCCTATCTTGCCTGTTTCCGAGAGTGTTTCAGGTATGTCCTTTGTTTCTTCTATTTTTGAGGATATGAGCTCCTCAAACTAAAGACCATTAACTAAGGACCCGCCAAGTCGGAGGTATCGAACGCACTAATGATATCTTGACCGATTGGGAGAGGGCGTGTGATAGGGATAACTTGGTCCTGCAGTCCGTGGCCTTATGGCATAGGATAAGACGATATGAATGAACTTACATGTACCCCGACCCATGCCGAAGAGTGATCACATCATTATATATTCTTTTCGGGAAGTCATGCGGCTTGCATCCCCATGCAGAGAAAAGGACACTTACCGGCTGTAATTAGCGTAGTAATAATTTAAATCTTCCATCTCAGCATCGTTGGGTCCTGGGAAAAGCATTCGCAAACCATTATACTCCGCATATCACACAGCTTACCTAGTCTGTCCACCTCAAACCGTCGTCTGTCGTATCGTCACGGACATGCTCGAGAAACGAAACAGACGGACTCACATGGATGCGAGAAAACGCTTCTCTTGAGCCTCTGACATGCCCCAAATCACGACCGTGCCATAGCCAAAGACGAATATTTCGGCTTCGTTTGGTACAGCGTGGAACTTGCTTCGCTTCTTCTTGCCAGGGTAGGTGCTGCTTGCCTCCGAAGTCGGTGGGTTCAACTCAGGAACGCCGAGCAAGTCTCCCGTTTGATTACCGCGTTTCGCTTGGACGTCCGAACCGCTCGATGGTTCATATGCGTACGGGGTGTAAATCACATCGTCGATAATCTTCGCATCCGTATGGTACGCAACCCGCCTCGCATTGAAAAACTTGATGAGATCAGGAAGCATATATGACCTATTATCGACAACGTCACATTTCAGCGCTACCGCTCTTTCGGTAGCCATGGCGGGAGTAAAAGGATGGGGGAGACGAGACATACTGGGCGGTGGCATAGGCAGTCACCCTCGGCAGCGACCTGGCCTTCTTCTTGGTCAGCCTGAGCGCATCGCGCCGTGCGGTGCCCTGAGGAATCTGCGATATCTGCCGCAGACGTCCCTCTGCGCCCTCTTCGTCGTCGTCGTCGTCGTCGTCAACCTCCTCTTCCTCTTCATCATCGCCCTCGTCTGTGTCCCCGGTGATGTTCGGACTCTCTTCAAGCTCTGGGGCGGGTCGTGTGGCTGGCCCTGGGGTCGTCGGTTGGTCAGGGAGAACCTTGAGCTTGCCGGCCGTCTTGGTGGAGCGGTTCGCGCCACGGATCTTAGGCTCCACCTGGCTCGTCGAAGGCGACGACGGGGGATTCGTCTTTGGGAGAAGCGGCTTTGACGAGGACATTATGGACGTGCAAATAAACCCTGAACAACAAAGGTCGCGCCCGTCGTCTGGCACGACGTCCGCCAGTCCAGTTTCAAAATAGACAACACCATATTTGGCCGGGAAAATATTTATTTATTTACCTGACAAATATGGAGGTGGCAAAGCATGACATCATTTCACGGTATTACATAAACAATATATATATTAGCTTTTTTCGTGACGAAACTAGCGTGTTTGTTTTTTCGTCGGGTCGCTTTCGGACGAAAAAAAGAACGGCGCATGGCGACGCGATCCTGAGATACAAGGCTAAATATTTCTTCCGTTTTCCCTCATTCCCTAGCTATGACCCAGCGGCCCCCATGGCACTGAAAAACCCAATGCCTTCACAAGACCGCCAACACGAGGATACTATCGCCCTGTCCCCTCGCCATGTACGGATGACAGCGGCTGCGCGTTGCAGGTACGGATTCCGAAACGAGTCAACGTCTTCACTACCTCCAGATCCATTTACGAAAGAAAGAGAAAAAAAAATTAACTCAGTTCTCAATAAGCAGGTACGCATGCCATACAAACTCCTGAAGCCCCAACGCCAAGCCTCCGTTCATCGGGGGATGGGCCCTACACACGTTTTGCGATGTGGTTTCGGCCCATCAAGCTACGCTTGAGATGGCTTAGTCTGGTTTACGTTTTGCAAGCAAAATCGGACATATGATATGTGGCACTCTCCTGCCTGGGCATTACTTGTTTCTTTGCACCGGCGCTGTGTTTTGCTCCCGATCATCGTCGCATATGTCGGTCGCATTGATACCCGTTTCCCACCTGACCGCAACACGGACTAGACCGGCGGCCAACTCGAGACGTTGTAGCTAATCATATCGTATCTAGGGCCACCAAAGCCCTCGGCTCCAGGGGATAAATGGCCAGAAAACAGCTAGTTCGTCCGCGGTCCGGTGGTCACTCTAGCTCCATATGTAGTCAGAGCTTGAGCGCATACCCGATTTGGACCGGGATCTCGTAGTCAAAAACAGACTTGTCGAGGACCTCCAAGTTAAGTTAGCGCGACGGGCTCTCGGCGACAATACGGGATCTCCTTTTGGAGGTAATAATAGCCACCCGTCCTGATTGGTCCACGCCCCTCTGTTGTCGTGGCATCGAAGAGGTCCCAGGCTCGGCCAAGAGGCACAAGGCCCTGTTATTCAAAGCACAGCGAGCTCGGGAACGCCGACTGGAAGGACATTCACATGGTACAGATCGAACGCACTCCACAGCAAATCTGCTCCGGTACATTCCGGCATGCTCCTGTGCCATCATCACTTGTGAAGAGACCTGCCAACAATAGATCTGTCCTCAGGCTGTTGGCCATCTCTTGTTCCTTCTTGGGGGGTCGCCCTGGCTCACTCATTACCCTTTCCCGGGCTTCTTCCGGCCGCTGCTAAGCCGATCGCCCGATTTCTGTCCAGGACGAAACATCGCACGTGCGGATCCATCCAGAACGGAAGGGTGGTTACCATATGGACCCAGGGGCATATGCAGCCTTCATCCAGCGGATACAGCATGCCTTCTCCACCTTCTCATCTAGCATAGGTAACGGGTAGTCTCGGCCAATGATGCAGCCGGCACTCTGTTGCACACACACAGGCGCCCGATGCGGCGCATATTCATACTAGGGTGGCACACACGGGTCGAGCAAAAACCAAACTCAATACTCAAAAACTATCGCGTTGGGAAGCGGCTCTCACCTTGTCTGGGAAGCCAGTTAGTTCTGGATAGTATTTACGTACGATCATGTCCGACTTGTCGAGCTTCTCAGGAAAGGGGACCACCCCATAAACACGATCTGGACCTAATATTAGTGAATCCGTATGTAGCGCAATTACCGCTCGCGGAAATTTCACAGTACTGCGAGAAAAACGCAGAGCCTGTTAATCAACACAAAGAGGGTCCGTACTGTCAGCCCTTCAAAGCGTCCGTGAGCATGGAAATAATTTACACATCCAATTTACGGCATTCGAGCAGGGATCCCAGTTGATAAGCCACTCTGTGAAGTGAGGTCCTGTTCCTGCAGATGTGGTCCACCGGGCATCGGATTCCCTTACCGCCAAGGCTCCCAGGAGATGTGACATTGTCCGCAAGTCAGGAAGTAGTAACAGCGAACTGAGATGAGATCGCTGATTAGCAATTTTCATTAAGCCGGCACCGCCACTGCACGCCGCGCGAGATGATGTATCCACCCTCCTATACACAGCTGGTGCATGATTGCGTTAATCCATGGGAACCCAGTCCTTCCTTTCTAAAATAAAACGCGTCGGACATAGTCATGATAATTTCGATTCATGAGGTCCATGCGGCCAGTCACTCTTCATCAACGGCATCCCTGAGGGGTCGTGGAACGATTTTCTGTCCATTCTCATCATATTCGTTCTACATGTCGAGCGACCAGTGTGGGTGCGAATATCTAAATGGGGGATACAAAGTTACCTGCAGTCGCCAATCGGTAAACCTCGGTTGAGGTCAGCCAGTGCGCGTGAGCGCTTCTGATATCACGAACTAAACGTCATCCGGAAAATGGGCTTTACCTGTAAATAACGTTCCCGCGGATTTGACCAATTGATAGTCTCTGCGTACCCACTGCGCCGTAATACGTCTCTCTAAACTGAAGCTGGCCCCAGGTGCTGGCATACCAAACGGACGGGTTACTCGACACGAGGACCAAAATGAGCGACGAAATGCGTACAGTCAGTGATCCGTCTCTTCCCCTTACCTTGGGATTTTCACCGAGTTGTGCACCCCTCACACGCCAAAGGAACCCGCGTGGGTCAAGGCAACCGAATTCATGTAAGGGGACTGTAATTTCCGGTTATTCAAGCCCTGTCATACATCTGAAATTCACTCCCCCGAGCACACACACAAACACGCACCAAAAAGGTCGTGGCTGGGGGATCCAAACCCACAGGATCCGTCTTTAACCTCGAGAAAGCAGCGACACGCCCCGCATCTTCACAGAACGCAGCCAGTCTTCTGAGTGCTTCTCATTCGCCTCCCCTGATGCTCGTTGTAGCAAGGGGCAAGGCAAGCTCCTCAGGGGACGGAATTTCAAACGTCCCCTCGGGCACCTGCAAATGAGTCTGGATCGCTGAATCATGAGGCGTCTTTGGGGGGGTGTGATCGGTGAAGGGATCATAATACCGTAACAAGCCATCACTGTTTCACGGTCGCCAGCGTTGAGATCGACATCACGGCGAACAGGATGTTCCGCGCGTGTGAATATCGGAGTATCTGCCTATGTTTGGGAGACGGGAGAGGGCAGTCGGGAGCCGGGAGAATCTTGACAGCCTGAGGAAGCGAAAGAGGAAAAGGAAAGACGGGACGTCAGACACACAGGACCCGTTCGTTTAACGTGGTGTAATGTACCGAGCACCATGCGGAAATGGACAGGGTCGCTTTCTCGTCGCATCCACCACGGCCTGAGGGTTGGATGGCGTATGACCTAGGACGTCCAGCACCCGCGGCAAGCGCACGTGGTTTGGCGTCCGCGTCCCGCGCCGCCGCGTACGCCGCGTACGCCGCGTTATCCTTCTCAAATACGAGATGCGTGATGCACCACGCTGCACATAATGCTGGGATCAGAGTCTGTGGTGGTCCGCGGACGACATGGAGCTTGGTTGTTGGGTTACGTGCGGAAGCGGGAAAGGTCACGGATGCTCTCCAAAAGGAAGTTCATTCTGGATCGTACGTGCCAGCGAGATAGAACCCCTCCAGGAACCCACCTGCTCACATCGACTTGGCGAGCAAAGACGTATTCCTGCTCCTATGTCCATATCTATAACGTTTTACTCAAAATCTGGAGAAAGGTTTGAAGGAATATACCGGATAAAGTGCGTCCGAGTTTAGATTGAGCGCTGCTGGAGGGGGAGTCGTGCGGGCGGAGATTTGTGCGAAACCGGTACAGGGGGAGGTTGGGACATGTTCTAGGGTGTGCACAGATAACAGATAACTGTAGTCTCAAGTGTTCCTTGTTTCATGCATGTACAGCCAACTGAAACTCGAGCGTGGTCCACGGCGTCATCACTGATACTGATGATGGACCCAGCCCCGATAGGTGTGTCACGTATCACGTGCGCCTTATAATACCGTTTGGCGCGATAAGGGCAACTCACATTTTGGTCCAACATGTGCATGCGATAGCGTACGAACGACAAAGCAAAACAAAGCAAACTCCAGAGTACAAGTCCATAATCTATATACGCCAGAGTCCAAACTAGAATGCGCACACAACAAGCCTTTGAGGGTAGAAGTGAAACAACAGAGTCCCCGGGGAGAATGATGACTAGAACTTCATCCTACCAGAGAATGAATGGGAAGGCGAGGAAGAGTCCCTTTGAGTGGTGTCGAGGTAAGCGTGGAGAAGCGCTGCAGGAACTGTTCGTCGATGGGGTCTCGTCTCGGGTAGGAGAGAGTCTGGAGAAAATCAAGGGGCACGAGCTGTTCTGACAAGTGAATGGGACTTATTCTGGGGCTTGGGGTGGCCGGCATGGATGAGGATGAAGAAGGGGACGAGGGGCAGATGGTGGGGCCGACGAGGCTCTCTCGGTAGCGTGAGTGATCTCGCCCAGCGATTAAATTAGGTTCCGAGTACGTAGTTTGACGGACACCATTTGAGGTGGTGTAATGAGGGTTCTCGACTGATGACGGCAGAGAGAAGGTAGTTTTCCGCGCGCCCGGCGGCTCTGAGGGTCCCAACTGGGAAACGCTAGCCGAGGTTGGGAACTGAGTGTATACGGGCGCAGGGGGTTGAGGCTGATAAAAGGAAGGCTGGAGAGGGATAGGGTCTGATGTTGGGATGACGCCTTCCATGGGTGCTTGTGAGATGCGTTTCGCGACGACGGATTTTGGGAGATCATCGTCTCTGCGGGATTTGCCATCTCTACGTGCGCTGCGGAACCATCCGTCTGGGACGGGGACATCACCGATCCCTTTGATGTTATCGACCGTGTTGAGCCGATCGAGCTTTTGTTGGCTAAAGTATGCCGCTGTCAAGCGAAATGATGAGTCGCGCCACTGCGGAGATTGCCATGAAACACGTACTGAGGTGCCACTTTCTGAATATGCCTCGGGGGCGATCATCGGGCAAAGAAACGCGTACACTATAAGTTTGCTTTATTAGGCGTTCAGATTCGCTTGTTGCGCGGGATCGAGGTGAGGGGTACATGCTGTATATGTGACAGGTCAGTGTCAGAAGGCGGTCGAATTGGGACAAGGAGGGAACAGAGGATGGAACAAGAGGGAAGCATGGCGAGGGGAGGCGAGAAAGGGTTAAATGACTGACCTAATCATTTGCGCCCAGGGAGTAGAGGCGCTGGCAGGATCATCGCTCACGTCGCACTCTTTCTGGTGGTAAAAGAGAAAGTCCTGGGAAGAATGAATAAGAGAGAGAGGGAGAGGAAGGAGGGGGGACATACGTCTCGAACTCGACTTGGGCCCCAGCCCATGCCATCGGTCCTGTGTGAGGGGAGATGAGCAGCGGAGGGGGAGAGAGGGGGGAGACGGACCATCGCTCCATGCCGAGGCCGGTTGCCTCTGAGTTGGCGCTGCGCTCCTCCCAGACGTACACGTTGCCGGGGACGATGGCCCGGCGCTCCTCTGCATCGAGACGGCGGGTTATGAGGGGGATGAGGTTGCGGGCGACGGCGTAGAAGACGTGGAGGGCGTCTCTGGTTGAGCGGATGCGGACGTTCTGGAGGGAGGGGTGCTGCATTGGTGGGGGTGGAGGTGAGAAGGGCGTTCGTGGCAGGGGAGGCTATATATTGCCCGGAAGCATAAGGGAAGCAGCAAAGGCGGGGTCGAGAGGAGGCGGCCAAAGTTGGAAGTTATTTTTTAAGTTTGAGTTGAGTTAGCACATGCGCAACTCGTTTGAGAAACTGCCCAACAACGTTTAGATTTCTGCGGATGATCGGGGCGCAAACCTTTTTTTCTCTCTCCTACCAGTCCAACGTTGCAGGCGTATGGCGAGGGCGACGAGCAAGCCAAACCGCCACGCTGCCCGAAAACGTCCATCAAACCTTGATGGATGCGAGGCACCCTCATATTCTGACATTACTGCATGTCTCCATTCAATGGTCTGCCGCCAACGTTAATTTCTTAGGCGAACCTCACAGACGTACAGCATCCCCACCCCCCCTTCCTCGTCCAGTGAGAACCCGCCGCAGGCCAGACGACACGTGGGCCAACGCCACTAGCCGTTTATCGCGTGCGTAAACGGTTTGTCCCAACCCACTCCGACCTTGGACAAACAAGACCCTGCCACCTCCTCCATTCTTCCAGGGAGTTTTCCGAGCGAGCACGTACATGATCCCCGGCCGAAAAAGATACCTCCGCAGTTCGTCCGACTAGACCCGAACCAGATCTAATCTCGAACCACTCTGGCAAAGTGTCTCTCTGGGAACGGTTATTTTCATTCCTCGGACTATCCCGTCTCTCATACGTGGCGGGTACTCCTGCGGCCTTCCGCTTCCTGTGATGAACTGGCTTACAAACGAGTGCGCGCTGAACTTGTGGCCCCTGAATCTCATGCGCCCCGGCGTCAACCACAACCTTGTAGGACGCGTGTAGTCGGAATAGGACACCTCGAGGCTGTCCCACCCACCCTCCCTTGGCCATCTCGCAACCTCAACCGCGAAGGTTCGCTCGAGCCAATTCAATGTCCGAGACTCCGTGGCGCGCCCACCCGCTCGGGGTGGTTAATGACGCCGACGCCTGACAGGTTTTCCCTGGGCCATCCCTTCACCCTTCGCCATGCTCTGCTGCTAGCCTACGCCGAATCACGCACCTAAACCACATCGGTCCACGACTACTTGGCACTCCAGAGGGGCCACCTCCGAGTCCATCGCGTTCCCACAACGCCATCGTCACCCGGGCGCAATCATTGTGGAAAGGGTCAATGATCCTCCCCCATCATTCAAGCACGTCACGCCTAAACCACCACATATCGGCTGCCAGCGGGTCAGCTCAAATTCAGGGTATTCAGCGGGGATTACTCGTCCTGTAAAGCTTTTCATATGACTGTGACAAGCACTGCTCGGCTTGCCAGTCCATCCAGAGCCACCGTCCTGGTACTTTACCCAGTAACAACAATCAGCGTGTACACGCAAGTCCGCCTTTTAGGGTCGTGAATTAGTCCGAGGGTAGGCCAGCCAGTGTCAGCCCCCACATCGGACACGATCCATTGCCTTGGAGCCAATGCTGGCGCCGAGTCATAACCTGGCGCAGTCCGGTAGCGATCCACGAGCCGAACCTAAATCGGCTGTGCATCCTGTGACAGTGTCTTTCGGACTTGGAGAACGTTTCTACCTCAAGCCTCAGGGGTATCCCGCTCCTTGCCTTGTACTCCCGGTCGAGTTCACCACCAGCCAATTCCCAATGAACATCTCCTGCATACACCATTCACGTCTGCCAGGAGCGACCGGGTGCATGCAAAGAAATACCCTCGACGTGTTCTTCATGAGCCGTACTTGCCTTGATGTGACAAAAAGCGGGGACCACAAAGAGTCCCTATGCTTGCGCAAACATTATCCTGTTGTCATGCAACGAGGAGGAATGTATGTACAGTATGAATGAAATAGAACCTGTGCAATGTCTGGTGGAGATGTGACCGGTGAGTGTTCTAGCTGCAAGAGAGCCGCACAGCTGGGTCAGCAGTATCGAGCCAGATAGTCGGTCCAACAACTTTCGTGGACCGAGCACATCATCTCACACCACCAAATGATCTGGTAAAAAAAAAAATGGGGTCACTGAACCCTACAGGCGGCCGGATCTTACCTCGCAGTGGAAGGACAATAGACACCCAGTCTGGAATCTCGGCATAATGCATCTGGTCACGGAACGTGTACCGTACCCGTAATGATTTAGGAACCTTTGGAGCCGGGTCATAAAACCCCTGGATGCCCGACTGCCAAGCAAGCAATAAGCGTCGCATCGATGTTCCGGTTCATCTCCAAAAAATCACCTTGGGTGCTTTGTTTGACACATAAAGCTGGCTATTATGTACGAGTGCTTGAAGAGGTATCGTCACGTCTACATCAAGGCTCGCTTCATTGTCCAGAGACGTCGGCCCGTAAGTGGCCTCCAAGATGACCAGTCCTGACAGGGGTGAGTAAGACGGGGAACGTGACAGTCTGCCGTGAATGTTACCCCCTATCGCCCTTTCGGCATCCATATGTCTCCTCGCAGGGTCTCGCAAAAGAAGGATGATATTCTCGGTCTCCCTCATTAACCCCGACCTCTCTTCTTTCAGCGCTCTTCGGGCAGCAGCAAAGTACCTGAATCCCGTTCCGTAAGACCCCTCAAAATTTAGGGAGACGTCAACGCACTTGGCACGCTGTGCACGACGGCGAGGTCTGAGTATAAATTGATAACCAAGAACCAAGGCCGTGGAAGGTATGACAATGGAATACAAGGCCAACGTGTTGTTGTTCTCCGGTGAGAGAACGATCGGCAATGCCCACTTCTGCCGGAGATACGATAATCTGGTGGCTCGTCAAGTAAGGATGCACTGATCGGAGGAATAGGTGGCTTACTCGAGTCTCACGAACACCCCCCAGTTACCAGCCCCAGCGGTCGTAGAGAAAGCGCTTCTCTTTCCATTCCACGTCGCCGAGATGGAGTATCCTGCACCTGGTAGACCAATCTCCACGCCTGCTTTCAGGCGAAGGGCAAGCTCGTGAAGGAAGACGGAATAATTCAATGTGAAGCATGACTGGGCGCCGTGAAGAACCAGGCCATACGACCACGATCTCACGCCTGCACCGAGGCCAGTAATTGACCCAGCCCCGTTATCAAACATGGGCTCGTCTGAGTCTGGAACCTGGGTAAAGTCATCGGGTAAAGTCAGGTCAAACGGCTTTGACGAGTGAACGTGCAATTCCAGACGGCCAGCAGGTGACCCTGACGAGAACGCCCAAGTTGCCGACGCCTGGGTCGGGAAATGGCGAAACAATCGACGACCGAGAGATAAGGTTAAAGAAGGGGGCAAGGTTCGCCACAGAGAGGGAACAAGACCAGTTCGCACCGCAACGGCATTGTCGTTGTCGTTGTATGTTGCCGCTGCGGCAATGATGTGAGGTTTCAGGAATCCCGCTGTCAACTGCGATGGAAGCCATTCGCGGTCCCCCGAGTGGATGAGTCAAAGGGTGTCACGAACGTGTGAAACGTACCTCTAACGCGAATCGCGGGGAAAACTGATGTTGTAATGTCCCCGTTAAAGTACGGGTGATGCTCCGTGAGCTCGGCTGAGCATGGCCACTGAGGGCGACAGTAGTCTTGGGCCCTAAACGCTTCTGGAGAACGGAATGGAGCGTGTGTTTATCAGATCGAATAGATTGGCTTGGGAAGGCAGAGATCTGACCGTTACGTTCTGACGGACTCCCAAACTGGTAACGCCAATGCCACGTATGCGGTTGAGAAGATTCCTGTACTTCGATGTGGAATCACCGCCGCTCGCAAAGAGGGGGGACGCGTTGATTGCACAAACAACGGAGCCTCTGGGCTGAAGAAGCTGTTCAAGGATGTCATGGCGGCGATCAAATTCCCATTCACTGAGTGCCATCTGGATCTGATTTTCCCTTTGCTGAGCATTTAAGTTTGGGGTTTCAGTGTCAAGAGCGCACTTCTTCGTTATCTTTTAATCGCAACTCCGTGGGCCATTTCCATTTCAGACCTTGAGGGCCTGTGCATTGAGGAAGGGGATAATTATAAGAAGGCCGAGGAGACGGACGAACGGCGGCTTACCCAGGCGATCATAAACCTGTCTATTGCAGTGCAACCGAACAAAATAAGCGGTGCAGGGGAGAGAGAGAGGCCCCAGTAACGCACCGGAGAAACGGATCTGACAAAACTGTTTTATGTGACAGTTAGGGGACACGGTGGAGATCAAAACGCAGCGGCATGGACGAGGGCACGGGATTGCCACTGAGACTCACCTTCGTAAGCCTTTTGGATGTCAAGAAATTTGGAGACAGCAGCGTCCTTGGTGCGTTCGTCGCGTTGCTTGTCGGGGTGAAAAATGACAGACAACGCTCTGTAGCGCTCCCTTATCTCGCTCTGGGAGGCGGTATTGGGCAAATTGAGCACTGCACTGAATCCAAGGTCAGCTAAAAACCACACGGGGATGGTATGAGACTGACTAGAGGTAGCCTGGCGTGTCTATGGAGGCCATGTCTTAGCACCTTGTTATGGCGCGCTTCGACACCCTGGTCATGTGACGCTTGCAGGGTTTCCCACACCTGTTTATGAGAGTGCCACGTCACGAGGCTATCCCATAACTGCCTTGGTTTTGACTGCCATGACTTCTCGCATACATCTTGGCCGTCCAGTCGCAGCCAGCTACAACGCCGACCCACATGGCTTCTCCACTTCCCGCCCCTCCTCCGGCTTCAAAGCAGCGAACCCAGACGACCCGTTGGACAGACTACGGGTTTTTGCGACACAGGTCGAGGATGCCATCGAGATTTACTCACAGCCCCTCCGACCCCACCTCCCCGCGATCGGTCGCTTTCTGATTGTTGTCACGTTTTACGAGGATGCCCTCAGAATTGTCACTCAATGGAGCGACCAGCTCTGGTACCTGCAGACGTGTGTTTTTTTGTCTGTGTCAGCCCTCGCTTCCTTAGTCTCTTTCAACAGCCATAGACACTTCTACTGGGGCCTGTCCCACCTCTTCCTGTTTTTGAACGTCATTGTGCGTGTCTTTTCCCTACTTTCTCGCTCCCCGTCGATCGACTGTAACACACAGGTCATGCTAGCAGGGTCCTCGTCCGTTATACTCAAGCGCTTCACAGAATATGCTGTCCTTGGCCTCTTCCTTGTCGTCATCTCGCAAGGCTTTGGCTATGGCCTCATCTTTGACCTGAACTTTTTCCTTCGAAACCTCAGTGTGATCGGTGGTCTTGTCATGGTTTTCAGTGAAACGCTCATCTCGAAAAAGAAGAACTTCGCTGGTTTACCCACAATAAGCGAGATAGATCGCAAAAAATAGTTTGTAGCGTCCCTAAACACTCTGGTTCCTCTGATCTTTTCTCTCTAGTTTCCTTCTCGCCGGACGCGTCCTGTTGATATTCCTATTTTTGGGATTCATTCTTCAGGGCAAATGGAGCGTAGGTCGGGTGTTCGTCTCTCTTTTCGGCCTGGCTGCATGCATCATGGTCGCTATTGGCTTCAAAGCCAAGTCGTCCGCTACCTTCTTGGTCATCGTGTTGAGCGTGTTCAACGTCTTCGCCAACAATTGGTGGAGTGTACATAGCGCACATCCTCAGCGTGACTTCCTCAAGTGAGTATCCGGTCGACTTCTGGTTCGCGTCACTCACGTGTATCCTTTAGATATGATTTCTTCCAAACGCTCTGTAGGTTTCCGGTGTGACACCAGGCTATCACTTGCTTACCATTGTCCATAGCAATCGTCGGTGGTCTCATCCTTCTCGTGAACATTGGGCCAGGTAAAACTCTTGAATTACCATCCTTCCGCCATTGACTTTTTTTCAGGTGGTCTCTCCGTGGACGAGAAGAAGAAGACGTATTGAAGGGGTTGCCAGCCGTTTATGGTACTCCGCGCGCGCTGGTGATTTCGCACGGCGCGGAGCAGGGGAGGTAAATGCACTGGTCTGTAAACTGACCCTGAGTACATACGTTGAGTATCTACATGAATCTCGTACTCGGGTACTTGCGTGTACTTGCTATCAGTCACGTGGCAGTCTTCTCGAGTGTGAGCCGTGCAGTGTCTTTTTGCGAAGATGAGCAACGTCCGGGTTTACACCGTCAACGGCGCCGTCGCAGGATCTTCCTCCTCGATACCCGACTGGCTCAAAAAGACTAGGCTGACAAAAGCTAAGGGAAAACGGGCCTTGCGAGAACATGTCGAGGGTGAGTTAGAACTCATCCAGGGGTTCGAGTTTCCAGAGGCGAGCAACAAAATCAAAACCACGCGGGATGGACATCATGCGATTGCGACGGGGACGTACAAGCCCCAAATGCGAGTCTGGGACCTGGACGAGCTTACCCTGAAATTCGAGCGGCATGGCGATGCTGAAAATGTCGACTTCATTGTAAGTGAGTCCTCCCGACTTTTTTTTAAATACAAAAAAGGCGTTGTCGAAACCCGTCACGGGGACACGGCCATGCTCAGTTCACAAAAATGACAGATACTGTCGGACGACTGGACGAAGACGATCCACCTCCAAAATGATCGGTCGATCGAGCTGCACACACAGGGCGGCTTTCATCATCGGATGCGTATCCCCCGTTTCGGTCGTTCTATCGCGTACCACTATCCATCCTGCGATGCGCTCATTTCTGCCTCCGGAAAGGAGATATACCGTCTCAACCTTGAACAAGGACGGTTCATGAATCCGCTCGTGCTCGACATGCGACAGGACGGCCCCATCCTCGGGGTCAACTGCATCGACATCAACCCAGCGCATCAACTATTGGCATTTGGGATAGACGGGCACGCGAGCGTCCAATTCTGGGACCCCCGCTCGCGCTCCATCGTGGGTGTCCTCGATCTACCCAACGGTCGTATCGCTCGTAGTACGGGACGGGCCAGGGTGACGCTTCCGGGCGTGGACGATGAATCGTCGTCAGACGTCTTGGCGGTGACGGCTATTGCAGCGAGGTCGGATGGACTCTCGTATGCGATTGGTACGTCTACGGGGCATACGCTCCTGTATGATATACGTTCACCGCGGCCGTTCGCGCTCAAGGACCAAGGATACGGTTTACCACTGAAAAAAGTCGCTTGGCTCGAAGGTGGCGGTCGCATGGCGGGCGACGGGATGGTCCTGAGCGCGGATAAAAAAGTGGTTAAAATTTGGGATCGGAATACTGTATGGGGATGCTCTTCATACTGTGTCATCTGCCCACTCATGCACCCTTCTAGCCGTCATCGAATTTTGTGTCCATCACCCCAGCCACTGATCTCAATGATATTCACCACATACCAGGGAGCGGTCTGCTTCTTACTGCCAACGAAGGCATTAAGATGGCGTCGTATTACGTTCCTCAGCTCGGCCCGGCGCCCGGTTGGGCAAGCTTCCTTGAAAACGTCACGGAGGAAATGGAAGATCAGAGTGTACGAAACGCGTACGGAGACTACAAATTTATCGAGAGGAATGAATTACGGACGTATGTCATCCTCCGCTACCATTCGTGTATGTCCCATTGATCCGTTGCCCTCGTACATATAGCCTCGGACTGGATCACCTCATTGGCACGCCTGCCCTTAAACCATACATGCACGGCTACTTTGTGTCTCTCAAGCTTTATGACACTGCGCGCGTGATCGCCAACCCGTTCGCGTATGCGGACTATCGTGAAAAACTCGTCAAAGAACGTCTCGACAAATTGGCCGATACCCGTATACGTACGCGCAAGGGTGGCGCTGCGACGTCTGTCAAGGTCAACCAGGCCCTTGCCGAGAAGATTGAACGAAACACTGAGCGGGAGCGGAAGAGAGAGGAGAAGAAGAGGGCTAGAAAAACCAAGAACACTACAGAGGAGGGCGGGACGGATGTTGCAGACGAGGATATACATGTGGATGAAGACGAGGTGGCCGGCGAAGAGCAGCCCACGCTTCTCAACGATCCTCGGTTCAAGGAACTGTTTGAGAACCCTGACTTTGTGGTAGACGAAACAAGTCGGGAGTACGCCCTCCTCAATCCCTCTTCCGTTGCGTTGAAGACTGCAAATTCATCACGGGGGAAGACCGCTGTTGAGGACGAGGAGGATGAGAGCGATAAAATGTCATCCGATGGTTTGGGTAGCAGCGGCGATGAGGGCAGTGAGGATGACGGTGACAGTGATGATAGTTCCGATGCCGGCGGTGAGTATAGAGGGAACGCTTTTCAACTCCGGGTACTAATACCATCCACTGCAGAGCTGAATAAACATGATCCTCGAGCCAGACCAGGACAGAAAAACGCGCGTCTTCAGCAAGTCTACTCACGGACACGCGACGCCAATCGATATTCGTCAAGTAAAGTCCACTTTGTACCCCTGGTGCCCCAAACGATTGCGGTGGCTGGCAAGACGGACGATAAGAATGATTCGTTTGGACGGCGCCTTGCTTCACAACAGCGGCCAAAGACCTCTGTCGAGTCACCTACTGTAAGGTTTGGGGCGGATGGTGGGATGGAGATCAGCTTTATTCCCTCCAGAGCCGGTGACGGTGACACAGAGACGCGGGCGCGAAAAAATGCCGTCCGGAAGGGTGTGGAAATATTTGGGGCGGGTATGGAACGGGGGGTGGAAGAGCCGAAGAGCGAGATGAGCGAACACGAGCGGAGTGGCCGAAAGCAACGTAGGAAGGGGATGCGGAGTGGTAGTAGAAACGTCTTCAGACGGTTGAGTTCGTAGCTGCGGCCAATTCCCCCTTTCATCTCTACTAGTTATGGCAGACCATCGTGAGTCGCTGCAACCCTTCTCTCGACCAAACTCGTCTGAAAGGACGCTGGCGACCCCGTAGCGACACAATCTCAGTATGCTGCCGCTGCCCGCGTTCCACTGATAAAGTCGCCTGCGGTGAGGGTACCTCCGCCAGTGCGCCGTTCCAAGTCCATCGTCACCGATCTCTCAGTCTCACGCACTCCTCTCCCAGCTCGAACTTCCCCCAGACATCCACCCTCTTCCCGATAGTGTCACGCCTTATGTGAGCCCATCACAAGTCGTCCCACCAAATTCTAAAAACGCCAAACACATGAACTGACAGTTTGCCTATCCATTCGTGCTCGAGCCACACGTGCTCACCACCGAATCATCACGACGAAGTACGCTCGCCGCGTACACCGCTCGACGCGAGGGACTCCTCCGGTCCCGCGAGGAGGAAAAAGAACAGCGGCGACGAGAGGCGCTCCGACGGGTCGCCCCTGGATTCGACGGTGACGGAACGCCGCTCGAGCCCGTACGCCGCACGTCCGGGAAACAGCAGTCTAAATCACTGGCTACTGAAGGGCAGACTTCGGAGGGCAGACCGAGGGGGAGCGGGGATGTCATGAACGAACTTGTGGACGAACTCGAGAGGATGGACGCTGCGACGACGGCAACGACTCGGTAGGGATTGGGATTTTCGTTGTGGCGACCGGTATCGCCATGTGTGTATGTGAATACTGATGCGGACCCAGTCGACGTCGTAGCCAGCGTCTTCTCTAATCTTACGTGGTTCCCATATGGTGGTGGTCAACTCATCTAGCAATCGGGAACGTCCTTGGGAACTAGAGGGCGCGGTTGGAGGGGACACGAACATCCCATCGCGACATGGATCTCATGCTGCAAGTGGTTCGTCACACAGAATCAGGCTTGATCTCTCCCAATCGCACACACTGGAGTCGGAACTAGCTGCTCCGACCGCGGTGATCAGGAGGATACCATCCTTTCCTTGACGTTGGATGAGACAGAGGCTTCAGGAAAACATTGTCAAACGGTAACCGGACCACTCCATCCCCATCCCCTTCGAGCATGACTCCGTCACTCATACTCGTCGTAACCAGTACGGAGACAAGCAACAATCCCCAACTTGCTTGGATCTATGGTGTTGCCCTTAACACTTGAGCAAGTGTCTGTCAGTCGGGATGGCGCAGAGCTTCGGATGTTTGTATGGGCTCAGACTCTCATCCCGCCACTACACAAGTGCCAGCAATGTTATAAGCACAATGTATGAAAGTTAGAGGAAGGCATCTTCTCCTCAACGTATCTCGTCGAAGATGCTGAGATGGAGTACAATAACAATCAACGACGCTCAGGCTGATTGACCTATCTAAAATTACAGGGCAGGGAGGTACCTTGCAACGAAGACCTTCACCTGCGAAGGCACTTCTGGCCATGCCACCCGAGATCCTGGCAGGAGCTTCAGTTTCTCAAAGCCATTAAGAGTTATGACGACGTAAACTCCCTCCCTCTCCTCGGGGACGGTTTCCTTGCCGATGATCCACACGGGCGACACTTATGTTTCGTCATGGACTTGCTTTCTACAAATGTATCTTCCTTTTGGCGCCGATTCCCTAAGAAGGCTCTCCCGTCTTTCTGGGTAGAGAACATCATAGCTCTCGTCCTTGAGGGGCTCGAGCAGTTACATGATCTTGGCATCATACACACTGGTGAGTTTATTGATGTGGACTGGTGTCAAACTGGACTCGTGTTATACACCTCACCACATTAAGATATTCCCCTTTGGAGGTACCACTGACGAACGCGCGTGGAAAGGTTTCTTTCCATAGAGGATGTCAAAGTTGAAAGTGAGGTCAACATTGACGGAAAGTCATGGTTGATCCTGCAATGCCAGCCCATTCCACGTGCGTTCAACTCGCCACGACGCTGAAGCCGTCCTGATCACACTCGTCGACCTGGGTCAATGTACGAAATGATGTCTAATGTTTGTGCTCGTGATGCAGTCACTCCATCTTAGGTCAGTGGATGTCTTTGCTGCTCGTTCTCTGCGGGCACCGGAGGTTATTCTGAAATGATCTTTTGGACCTAAACCGGACATATGGTCGGTTGGACGTATTGTAGGTTTTGACATCCGCGCTGGGTCACAAGCTAATCAACCACTCTCTGCCCAGGACTTTTGAGCTCCAGTTGTTGGCCACTGTTTATCTCAACCAGAAGATGGTGGAAATAAATGGAGCTTAGAAGATGATCATCTAGCAAAGATGTTGGAATCGACTGGCGAGTCTTTCGTACCTGCCTTAATATGCCCAGCTCCGGAAAGAATACTTCGACGATAGCGGTGCGAGTTGCCACCCAAGTCGAAGCCACTGATGACTGACGATCGTTCAATTGCTGATAGGTGAACTTCTGCGGATCAAACGAAAGGACCTTTGTCCTTCCAGCATCGAGAATGTGCTCAGGAACTGTGGTGTTTTACTGGAAGAAGTGCAATCAGCTGCCGAGTTCATACGCGCATGTATTCATCTTGACCCGATGGCCAGACCGTCAGCGAAGGAGTTGCAACTTCACCCCTGATCGAAAGATGCTTTCACCTGCTAATCGTGTTTTTATGTAAAGTCTTGCGGTCATTCACTATGTGCTGCCTAATTTTCGCATTACGGGCGGTAGAGGCTGTTTGGGCCTCTCACGTTACTGAATACGACCCAAAAGGCAAAACGTTCCGCCCCTCGACCAATCAACCATCTCTGCTGTAAGTTCTCGTTCCACTGTCATTCCTGAGCCTGAGAATTGATACACAACTATTCCTGGAAATGGTTTAACTCGTAGGGCTCGCAGTGTCAGGAAACAGAGCACAAGCTGGAGTCGTGGTATGGAGAGAGTTGGATCCCGGCGTAAATGCACTCCCCTATTCGCAGCCTCGCAGCTGCCTCGTGTCATCCGTGCTGATAGCTATCCGGGTCCCAGCTAGGATGCCTCATTGGCCGTTGGGGTGGCCATCAGCCGTTAGTGAATGAGTTCATGTCGTCAAAACATGGTCTCATCGATGGAATATCCAACTATCTCCTCTAGCACTGGGAAGGCCAGCTGTAACGTC
Source organism: Pulveroboletus ravenelii (assembly GCA_038090235.1). NCBI lineage: Eukaryota > Fungi > Basidiomycota > Agaricomycetes > Boletales > Boletaceae > Pulveroboletus > Pulveroboletus ravenelii. Next base: position 42,599 of record JBBPMH010000102.1, read on the forward strand.
ATTCATCCCCAGTGAGAGTTATAATACATGTGTTGACAACTGATCGATCGATCCACCAATGATTGTATGATTATGTATGCGCTTATCTGCTTGAGCTTGCAATCGCCAGACTGTGCCCCCCCTTTCCAACGTGCAACATTGCGTCGCACACCATGCGCAGTGGCAATCTTGGCAACCACCTCAATTGCATCTGTTCAAATCACAATTTCGGTCGCCCTCACATAGTTTCGATTGCAATGTGGTACTGACAGGCTCCCCACCAAAGAACGAGAATGCATCCAAGCTGCAAAATTTGATGGTCTCACTGCACCTATGTATCAGCCAGGAAAACACACCTGATCACAACTCGACACACTCCATCACATGTAACTCTCACTGGGATTCAAGGCCTGAAGGCTGTAATGACGTCCTAACCCTGCGGCCCGTTGCCTCCACCAAGGCCTCCGGGAGCGCCCGGGCCGACCACCACCTATCATTTAGCGAGTTTCTCCAGGCCATGGTATCCTTTCTCCACCACCTCAAGCGGGCTGCGTTGCCAGAAAAGCATATCAATACCCTTTTGGAACCTCAGAAGCTACCCACGCCGACCTAATCATTCTCATTTACGCTCCCCGCATGCGCCGCCAGTGGCACGACGGTCGAAAGCGAACAACGGCAACGCCTGCAACATCTCAATCATCAATGATGTGCTCATGTACACCATTGCATGGGAGGTAAACAATGTCATGAGAAAGCGACTATCCAGCAGGTCAGTCTTCTTCTCAACCGTCCTCGCTACACACACCCTGGCCTACCGGCACCTCTCCACCAACCGACCCACCCAAGAGCAGGTCCCCCTGCCCGATTTGCCTTGGGCGGAACGCACACCATGTTCATAAGTGCAACGGCCCTACCCTCCGGGACGGGTCCCCCGCATACGCCAGAGGATCCGCCCAGCGCCGCCTCATCGATGACAATGTCGACACCCTTTGCAGCGACTGACAGAAACCAAGCGGCTGCACCCTGTCCCACAGGTCTGCCGATCATGCTTGCCCCGGACCGCGGCTCACACCCTAACCAGCAGGGGTCCGCTTCATCAGGGACCAGAAAGCGCTACATGCTTCCGCCCAACCGCACCCACCTTCTCCCTCGTCTCCAACAGCAATACATTGCTCTGTGCCTACGTTGCATGCAATCTACCTTCCCTCTTCGACTGCTTCATCCCAGCGACGTCCAAAGGGCCTGATTCTCGCACTCCAGACAGTGTTGGATCGACAGAAGTTCCCCCCACTCGCAGGTCAACTATCCTGAGAACACCTGGATGCACGAACATCCTTGCGACATCCGCTTAGCCACGATATTGAGTAATCAAAGGGTATTGGTCCCGTCACAAAAGACGATACGCCACTTACACTACATTTTATGCATTCTCATTCATTCTCTCGAGCGTCGTGTTGTTCCCGCAGGGGTGGGTCAATTATGAAGTACTTACAAAATTCTGCATGGTGGTCAAATAAGACGCACCCTGCAATCTGCCTAGATCCGCGACATTGGAATCACTTGAGATGATGCAGCAAGTGGATTTCACCAATTCACGCTTCCGTGCGGTTGTTTGGCCATTCATGCTAGCTGTACTTGTAGTGCAAACGTACATCAACTATTTGATGTGCCTCGTGGATCTTCCCCTACTGACCCTCTGGATGTGGATGGCTGTCCTGCTCGCGGCGAATTATTATGACTCCCTAGATCAACATCGTGTGATTTGTGTAAGACCTGCAGGGGCCTTTGAGCCGACGAGTGGCTCAATGGGGGGAAACCCGAGTTCGATCCAGCAGATGGAAACGTGGTCGGGGATGGTGGGAACGAGCCTTGACTGCTCAATGATAGGAGCCCGCCAGAGGGAAACGCCCCCGAAGTGGGCGATGAGAGCGACGCCCGCAGACTAAGGGTCGGCTCGAAAGGGGGGGCTTTACTGGATAGCGTCGACGAACCTACGGAACTTGTTGAGCGAGATAGCGATGATGACGATGACGTGGATTGGGAGAAGATCGTATTGGTGGAGTGTGACGGCACTGGCGTTGCCGTAGGGGTAAAGCCTGAAGATATTGACGAAGAAGACGAGTGTAAGCGCCCCAGAGGATGAGCTAGGCCGGGAGGACGTGGTAGTCCTGAAGTACTGAGGTCACTGCTTGTTCGATAGCTGGATTGTGACCGAGGCTGATGGCGAGGAAAATACGGAGGTGAAATTGGTGGTTGACCAGCTCTCTGTGCAACCGGGCGTCCGATCGTACCAGGATGTGATTGACGCCGCCGCTGCGTTTCTGTTATCGAGGGATCTCCGTGTAGGCTATCCCATACATCATCATTCTGAAAACCACTACGTTCCGCGAGTTCAGTTTCCCGTTGGATTTCCGCGAGCTGGGCCTCAAGATCCGGAATCACGGCGTTTTCCAGCCTTTCCTTCTTCCCCGTCAATCGTTCCAACTTCTGGTTCAACGCCGCACATTCTCCCTTTATGCTTTCCCTCCTTTTCCTCCCTTCCTCTTCTTGCTTCTCTCGCTTGGCTCTGATCGCATCAGCTTCGCTCTTCACTGTTCGTAGAACATTTTCGATCTCCGACTGCTTTTGCTCTAGTCCTGGTAATTCTTGCTCATCGGCTGCTGTCAGTTGTTCGAGCTGTTCCCGGCTTTCATTTGCACGTCGCACGGCATCCTCAAGCGCGCGGACACGTTGGCGCGCTTTACCTTCTGCAACACCGGCTTTTTCCGACGCCCGTTTCAGTACATCGATCTCAGCGCGCAAGCTAGTCGTAGTTTTGTTCGCGTCGCGCCTCGCAGACTTGAGAGCGGCTTGTAGCGTACCCTGCTCGGCATGCAGGGCGTTTAGCTGATGCGAGAGCGTTCGCAGGTGTTCTTCCAGAGTCGGCGTCTGGGAAGTCGATGGAGCAGACGTCGAACATTCATTGACGTTGCTTGTTGATGTAGACAGGGTCTCTGGCGTAGGGATAGCATGATGGTCTTCACTTCGCTCGTGGTCCACGGTCATGCTCTCGGCATCTACATCGCCATTGAGCGCGTATCGCGCCAAACACACGTGTACACTCACCCTCGGTGGTGACCTGCCTTCGCATCGTCCCCCCGCTGACGAGCGCCAGGTCAATGTCATACTGTCTTCCAGGATGTAATCCGTAGATGACGATGATAGCTTCGTCAGCATGCTCGTTCATGCGAAGGATGACACGCTGCCAGTTTGAACCATTCACGTCTACGGAGAGCCCGTGAGACATCGCATCCGCGATAATCCCGCGTGAATCCGAGACGGAATCGTTGTTCATGTCGTTAAGGGCGTCGCCGGTGAGCTTTGGCTCCGGCTCCGGCTCATCGCCTGTGGGAGGCTGAGCCTCGAGGGATGACGAGAGGATGAAGGTAGCGGAAACGGATGTTATTTCTCGTACTGCAAGGGTGAGGTGAGGCGTCCATGGTCGTATGGTACGCCACTCGGTGGGACTAGATGTAGACGGAGTAGGAGTAACAGGAGTTGGTACATCACCCATGTCAAATGTCCGATGTGAAGATTCGTGGCTAGTGTGCGGGGCGGGAGACAAAGATCCAAAAGCGATATGCAGAGTGTTCGTCTCGCGACCGGCGCGCGCCTACCCGTGCTCGAGTAGTGTGAATGCGGATTCCGATGGTCCGCGTTGTGGCAACGCGTAAGCGGAGACAGGTCAATGGCCGTTGTTTGGATTAAAAGCCTTTGGTAAACATCCAAATAAGGAATACCTAGCTTGGCTTGAAACTATGTAGCCTACACCGCCAACCTGATCGAAGTCATCGTTGCATCATGCTCTCATTGCCCCAAGTTAATGCACGCAGAGAGTGTCGTGACAATCTGGCTTCCGCGTACACCTTCTCTCAAGGAGCGGCTCGCGCTCACGCTCAGGAAGACTACTGGTCCAATTACACGCGGGGACAAGCAAAAACACACTACTCAGAGCGCCAAATCAACTATGATGACCATCCACAACTCTGCCGTGGGAGACAGCGTCAGCCGCCTTGGCCACTTTACCCTTGCAAACTCCAGCGTAACCGCGCGGGTGGACGTTGTCTACAAAATTAGCTTCGGAGACATGGGTACCTGTCATATCCCAAGAACTACGAGCGGGCGTGATCTGGGCTGGTAGTATCTCAATTCCAACTCCCCCAAGGTCGAGATCCCAGAGTGCATGGTCTGGTCCCAGGAGCATCGTACCCTATGGCGGTACGGAGCCGGGAGTGTGACCCGTGACTATACACGAACCCCAATTCTCAGGGAGGAGCGTCTGACGGGAGTAGCAACGTTCCAGGTCGGCCCCTCTTTCGCACACTGACTTCCTCCCCAAGGGAGGCGAAGCTCCCTTCTTGAAGCCCGGGCTCATCAGAGGGTGCGTCTTTCCCTTATTCGTAAGTTTCTTTATTCTTCAGACCGAATACATTATTGTGCACTTAGCAACCCCGCTCTTTCTCATCTTGACGTCTCGGCATGGAGTCATGTACTCCACTCGTTCTTGCGAACGACTACATTGATGTCGCCAGAGTGAGAGCAGACAAATTGACCGGATATGGTAGGCAAGTTGGTTGGCATGGTCATATGACCGCTACGGTGTGTTTTACCTGTCGGGGTAATGTAGCAACTGACAAGTGGGTCCTGCAAGGCAGAAGATCCGGTCTTCTGGTGTGAGGAGAAATGCTCTTACACACATGTGCTCACGGAACTTCGCGGCAAGGCGGGCTGCTCGGTTACCCCAGCGAGCTAAAAGATTGCAATAACGAAGATGGAACAAACATGGATTGACGAAATTTGATTACATTACCTATATATGAAGGCGGAGGGTTATTGTATCGGACATATTATGTTACAGGTCAGTCAGGCGAATTTCGTCCACGAATCTATCGCAGATACCGACAACGAAGACTTCGGCGTACCAAAGGCTAACCCTTGGCTTTCGGCAGCCAAACAGCGTTGGCGTTGTGCACCATTGAAAGAACGTGGCGGAGATGAGCAAGCAGACCCTATGCCATATGCACCATCTGCATCTTATACAGAACCGCTTACTGTCAGACGAAGCCATCGAATCAAGACCAATACATTGTTCGCTTCCCTCTTGCTATCTGCTCGTTTCTTATTACACATCCTCGGGGATCCAGCACAGTCAATCCAGACTCCGATCCTCTTGTCTGTCGCAATCATCAGAGTAATAGGTGTACGCAAGTTCCTCGGCTGGTGTATCAGACTAAGACAAATTAAACGCAGGGGAACAGTTAGGATACCATCGATCCAACCTCTCTTCCACCCACTGCCCATTCAAGCTTCGCTGAGTACAAGAAGGGCGGTTACGAAGCCCCTACGATCCACGCGAAGAATATCACCCGTTCGGTTTCGCACCCAATACCGTTGCACTGAAGAAAGCAGTGAGACTGCTCGACGGTGCTTGCCAGTAGCTATGCGCGTCATTGGCATCACCTTAGCACACCTTTTTCAACGTGAGTTACGTCTCCATGGAGGTATCTTTATGTTACCAAAGATGGCGGTTTCTTTCGAGGAGGCGTGTGTGGGTCGTTCTGCGTACGCCGATGCACTTGCTCGCGTGCTTCGTCCTCTTGCTACCAAGAGATGTTTCACTGAAGGCCGGGGTCCTTCCTTCTCTATCTCACTCATCTCGTACCTTCCCACTCGTCTCCGACCCCAGTCGAGTCAAATATTATTGCAAATCACCGCATCTCGCGTGTTACACTTTCTTCCGTATCCAGCCTGAGGATCCATAGCAACATGCCACCGCATTGTATAAATGGATGTCAGATCCAGGTTATGCGACAAATTCTGATCCAGACAATGCACCTGCCACCTACGCACCCTTCCAGAAGAATTTCAGGAGTGGTTGATTCGATTGGATAGAACAGGACGTAAGTCAATTCGTTTATATCATTTTATGAATCACGGTCTCATATTCATTACCCTGAATGGGTTTGGCCAAGTCATAGACTCTCTTTCGGTTTCGCACTGTGAGTAGAAAGCTGGTGATTTTCTCTTGCCTGTCAACATGATCGTTTCACAGCCTATCCATGGAATGAAATTAAGAGCGTCTGCGACATCTGTTTCAGCGTCGGGACAATTTCCATACCCTCTCAAACAGATGTCTTTATCTTTCAAATACCTCATATACATCGCGAGATGACTATTCTTATGTCTGCGTGTCGACTACAGAAGACTGACCATATCATGACATAGATCTGAACCAAGGTCTCGCCTGAGGCGCTGAAAAACAACCAGGTTGAATTCGTTCACCTCGACTTCCTCGCAAAATCTCCTGTGAAGGTTCAGGACGTGTACTGTGTAAGTTCTGGGGGCGCTCTTCATTTTCCTTCCTTCGCACCGGGCAGATTTTCACGCCCATTTAGCTGCGTAACATTACTCACGACTGGTCTGATGCAGAGGCTACGGCTAGCCATCTTGACGAATATATGAAAGACTGTTCCCTTACAGTCGGTTACTGAACGGTTCGTCCCTACTTTCCTTTCCGTTCGTTCCACGCCGCAAGCCCGACATGTCTAATTTCCTTGAGTGGAAACAGATGATTACGTCCTGACGCCTCCCTGCCGTGATCCAACGCGAAATCATTGGGCGTAAGTGTCGCGCCCGAACAATTGTTGCCTCACTTTTGGAACAGAAGCAATCGAGTTTTTCAAATGGACCTGAGCATGGGGTTTGTAATTCGAAGGAGAGGTTGCTGAACGATTTCATCGTGTTTGTGTTGGGGTAAGTTTTCGCACATGCTTCTCATGCCCTTTTGTGTAACGTGACTGGTGACACCCAGGTGTTAGTAAGTACAATGAATTCAGACTAAGCTGACACTTCGTTTCGTTTCGCCTCGTGGCAACACTGCAAAAGTGAGCCATCTACCTGAGATGTCTAGTAAGAAGGAATAACTCCCGGTGTGCTAGTGATCTAGGGTTACTAAAAAGACAAGCCTGTTGTACGGGTTCTGATGACGAATGGCATGCGATATCGCGAATGAATCATGAATTACACAAGTTGCGATCGAAATCCCTTCCCGTCCGCTCAACGCGTCAAAGTATCGCGATCGATAATCCCTAAGACGCCCCGCGATACTCGTGCTTTTCATCTACTCCCTTGCCCCCGACGACGTCTTCCAAGTTCCTCTGCCCGACCCCGCGCGAGATAGCCCAGGCGCTAAACGTATGTCCTTGCGCAAACACTACCTCAATTTCCTCGAGCGTACGCTGCGCTGTTTCAGGGAAACAAAGGAGGAAGTGGATCGCGGCCGCAAAGTTGAACGTGGCGAATACAAAGTATGTCTCCCACGCGATGTGCGACAGAGCCGATGGAACGGCCCAGGCGAGCGCAAAGTTGAAGAGCCAGTTGGTTGCGGTAGACAATGAAACCGCCTTGGCACGCACCCTCATGGGAAAGATCTCTGCGGGATATGTCCACGAGACAGGTCCCATGGTGATGGCGAACGAGCAAACGAAGAGGTATGAACAAACGATGATAGCCTTGGTCACCGCATCGTTGTTGGTGATGACCCATACTCGTTTATCATCGAGGGTCCCCCATTCTCCATATCGACCTTGGAGACCACCAACAAGGCAAAGGAAAATGCCCATGAGCGTGGAACCAATGATGAGGAGCGGACGACGACCCCATCGATCGATGTAGATGATTGCGGGGACAGTGAAAGCGACATTGAGGACGTATTGGACGGAGGAGGCGACGAGGTCACTGCGCCGACCAGTCAGACCAGCCCCTTCGAACACGTACACGATGTAATACATCATGACGTTCATTCCGCATAGCTGAGACCACATCTGAAGTGAACAGCCAAGACTGACGCGGCGGAGAATACCAGGCTTCAACAAGTCCGCGTACGATTTGGCGCCTTCATTTCTTTCAAACGCGACCTGTTCCTTGATTTCCTCAAACTCCAAAACGACCAGTTCGTCATGTCGGTCTCCGCCTCCGTGCAGGTCAGCAAGAATTTGAAGTGCCTCTTCTTCACTACGATCGGTTATGAATATACAGTGTTGAAGACCAGTAAAGGGGGAGAACCTACCGCCCATGGTCGACGAGCCAACGAGGGGATTCCGGGAACAAGACCATCCCAGTTCCAAGAATTATTGCAGGTATCATTTGGAGACCCCACGGGATGCGGAACGACCCGGCGCCATTCATGTATGAACATCCGAACTGAACAAAATATTGCAGCATAATACCCCAAGTGATTGCCCATTGCTGCATGGATACGAGCCGACCACGGATCGAAGGAGCAGTGATCTCGGATTGATAGATGGGTACCACGCTGGACGAGAGACCGACGGAAATCCCAGCGATGATGCGAGCCACTATCAACATACTACGAGTCTTAACAAGGAAAATACGGTGTGAGGAATCACGTTCGCCTGGACGTCAGCAAGACCAAGTACGCACGATGGAAGCACATTGCAAAGTAGCGCCGACGACCCAGAACACACTAGCGACAATAATGGTGTTTTTACGTCCAATTCGGTCAGCGAGGGTGGTCACCGCAAGAGCACCAAGCAGGGAACCACCAGGCATGGACGCAACTATAACTCCTTGAGTATTGGAATCAGGCTGATTTCACGTCATTAGTGGCACTAATGCAGCACAACCATGGACTTACGTAGTTGAACTCGCGGAGGTAGGCGTCATTCTAGGTGCTTGTCAGACGATGAGCGATGTCAGTGCAAGGGAGATACTCACGCTCAGCAGGCCAGACATGGACGAGATGTCCAGACCAAAAAGACCACCACCAATACATGCGAAAGTACCTACGATGTACTGGTTGGAGAACGTCAGGGCAGGGAGCTGGCACTGCACTGTCTGCAAGACGTACGGGGTTCGCTGCAATACGAGTGCTGTACTATATTCAGGTTAGCAAACTCAGGACCCACCGTAGACAATCGAACTCACGGTAGGCATAATAGCGTCCACAGGGGATGGAAGGTGGGGGAACCTTATGGTATCGGACGTTGAAGGTTGAATATATAAGCTCCACCGTCATCCCCGTTTATCGTTCACGGACCACGCAGCCGACGTGAGACCCTTCCTTGGGGGGCAGTCATGCAGTCATAAATCAGTAACATAGTCGGTTTCCGCAGGGCGGGCAAATCCGTTTCTTCCGCTGTGACGCTTACGAACGTTTCGTCTAATGGCGAGGTATATCCCATGATCCTTATTGTACATGTTTCAGCCTGGCATAGACATCAGGAGAGCATGAACCAAAAGAGAATCCTAGATAATCACCAAAGGCCTATAACGGTTTATGATACATTATCTATATGCCGTTGGTGATTATGGAGGACTATCCTTTGGCATCCGGATGCTTCTATGCCAGGCAGAAACATGTGAAGCAAAGTTGGGCCGGGAACAGCGCGGATGCATTCGCGATGGTGATCGCCTGCCCCAGTTTCTGGGGCTCCGGGTGGCGCCGGGATGGCACCACCACTCATGATCTCGGACACTGATCAAAGTGGTCCGCACGAGCGCTGAAACTGAGTCACTAGATCCCAAGCATCAGGTGCTGATGCACGTTCTTCCGGCACCCCCCGATGAAAGCCGCTGCCATGGAGGCGGAGAGGCTTCTGAACCAGAGTGCTGACTCGGCGGTCCGTCCAACGGACCACGATCGGATCGGGGTACACAGCGGATACCCGTAACCTCGGTGATGTCTTCCAACCAGGTTTTTCATAGGCCTCGGACTAGGAATACCGGTGTCACTGTCAATCCATCAACCGTCGGCAGCATTCTCATGCGTCAACCAGCGTACCACTACGGACGGCAGGGCCTGAACCGACGAGTAAACTTGAAGGAGGCAGGCCGTCGGGAGTAAAAGTCAAGGGGGCTTCACGTATGCTGAGTGGCGAGTGATTGTACTAGTCGAACCAGCCCAGCGTGCCAAAGAGACGAAAAGACATCAGTGATGTACTCATCAATTCCAGTCCCGGCTAGTACGATTTTAGAACACTGTCGCAAAAATTTGTAGGCGCGTAGCGATCGGATTAGATACCACATTCCCATTACTCTAGTATGATCTTCCAAACAGGGTCCAACGTTTCGCGTCCCGATCACACCCGATGCACTTGGTCTTGCCGTGTTCAATCGGCGTCCAACGAGCTTGGTCAAAGGGAATCGCAAGAGTCTTGGCTCCCGCAGATGGCGCGCGTTCGTCTTGGGGCTCCGCACTGGAAGGGGTCGACTGTCAGTACTCCTGAAATCATCGAGAGAACACTTACGCGCGAGCACTGCGTTCCTTGACGTCATCTTCGCACCGCTCTTCCTCACACCATGGACTGACACAGATACACTTGTTGTCCAGCGTGGGTACAAAGTCCTCCCAACGTGTGACTTCCTTCAAGCGTGCATTGTATTCGTCGAAGGCCTTCTTATACATGTCGTTGTGGATGGTCTCAAGGAGTCGTGGGACAGTGGTTTTCAATTCCACAAGCGCAATCGGGGCCTTCGCACCGGTGTCACGACGGACCGACAGAGTTTGTTGTTTAGTGAGATCATTTGGTCCAATCTCGAGACGAAGCGGTACACCCTATGAGAAACAGAGTGTGTCTCAGGAACTATCAACACAGAAAACAAGTCAGGTACCAGACCTTCTGTTCCCAGTCGTTAAATTTGTAACCCGGAGTATAGCCTTCTCTGAGATCTGCCCTTGCTCGGATGCCGACTTCAACAAGGGATTTGGCAAGTTCGTCACACGCGTTATTGATCTTATTCCTGTCTGCGTCACTCGTCTTAGCCGTGATACCGCATGGAACAACGACGACTTGGATCGAGGCAACACGTGGAGGGAGGACCAGCCCTTGGTTGTCACCATGCACCATGACCATGACGCCAATGGTACGCGTAGAAAGACCCCACGAGTTTTGCCAGGCGTAAATTTTGCCTTGACCGGTAGGATCGTTAGGATCCTCCACCACAATGTTGAACATCTCCGGCTTCGAGAAGGTTTGGCCAAGGCAATGCGAGGTGGCAGCTTGGATACCTCGGCCACTCGCTGGAATGAAACCCTCGACAGTAGTGGTGTAGAGTGCGCCAGCGAACTTCTCCTTTTCAGACTTCACGCCTGTAATCATAGGAACAGCAAGCAGTTCCTCGTACACACGTCGGTAGAGTTCAAGGATCTCGAGAACTTCTTTGTCGGCTTCCTCCTTAGTCAGGTGAGCTGTATGTCCCTCTTGCCACAGATATTCACGAGTTCGGAGGAATGGCTCTGAGGAGAGGACGACACTGAGTGCACACCACGTATTAACGTGTCATTACGCACGGGGATGCTTGAACTCCCATCGTACAACGTTATTCCACAGGTTAAGCTTCAAGGGTAAATCTCTATGACTCTTGATCCATTTTGCATAATCTAAGCATTATTAGAATATCATATTGAGAGACGAGCAACGAACACACAGGGGTACATGACAGTCTCAGATGTTGGACGGATGGCAATGGGTTCCTCCATATCAGATGATCCGCTGGTACATCATTCATCGTGACGGTCGACGTGAGCTTTTACGAGGAGACTTACGCTTTCGTAACCCATGCGACCTCCGGGGAGAAACCCTCGACATGCGCCTTTTCCCGCTCGAGAACCTTTGCGGAGACGAACATAGGGAACGATGCGTTCTGTACGCCCATGGCCTTGATTTGCTTGTTAAACCAATCTATAAACAAGTTATGTTTCATTCTAGGACCTAGTTTTTCAAGGAGCTTACCTTGAATTTCTTCCCAGATGCTGTAGGACCATGGCTTAAGGATATAGCATCCACTAATGTTATAATACTCCAACATGTCCGCCTTCAACAAGACCTATCGCGCAGCGCACTGAGAACGCGAACGCAATCTGATCGAACGACACTCACGCTCTGGTACCAAGCTGAAAAGTCGACCTCCTTTTTGACACCGATCGCGATCTGCACAGCACCCTCGACCTTTGCACCCTCCTTGTCGTTAGCGACGGGCTTCGCGGCTGTAGCGTCGGTCTTGAGAGTGGCGAAGTCGACTTCTTCTATCTTGACATCCTCGGTTTCGAGGCTCTTCAGGTATGTGACAATGTCTTTCCCAGATAAGAACAACGTTGAGCTCGAGGAACACGCGTGGATCGCAAGCGCTGCCGACGAAGACGCAATGGAGGCATCGACGACCGTGACCACCCTGGAAAAAGTATCGTTGTTCAATGCCATCGGGGACACTACGATCGATGGAATAAGACGTCATCTTGGGCGCTGAATAGGTCGGAGGAACGCACAAGAGTTCTTATCGAGCTTGAAAAGCTCGGCAAGGAGATCCTCCGAAGCCAGACGGAGTTCTTTGAGATTGAGCTTTCTGCCGAGGGCGGAGGAGCTGATTTCGGTCCCATCGCGCGCGATGACGACAACGGGGACTGGGGTGGCCGTTTTTGCTGTTTTTGGCTTGTAGACGAGGGTTTTGATCAGCTCGAAAGATTCGGGGACGGAGGCATTGGCGAGGAGGGCATCGCGCCAGGATAGTGGGGAGTTCACGTCCGGATGGAAGATAGTTGCGGCTGGAGTGATTGAAAGGGATGCTAGAGAAGCAGTGAGCGAATCTGCAGAGGACATTGCGGGTGTTGACAGGGAGCGTTTGGGGCGAGGTCGGTGTTTAAAGGGGGAGTCAGAGCGTGACTCGACAAATCTGCGACTGCTTGGTATCGGATCTAAGCCAGCCCTGCAACCCCATTGCCGTGTGGCTATCGTCCGCAATGAAAGCCCATGGATCCGTCGCACAGCGTGCTGAGCAGCTCGCATACGAAATTTTCAACTCTGAAACAAAACGCGAGAACGCGACCGTGTCTTTTTCATGCAATACGTAACCAGACAAGTTACAACACCATACTATCAGTACGGATAACCAGTACCACCGGGAAACATCATCGGTTCCCGCACCTCATCGCTCTTTGCCTTGCCGCAAAGCAACTCGACCAACTTGAGCGCAAATGGAAACGTGGTACCTACAAGTCATGTGTTTGACAAGGCATTATCCAGTTGTCATACGTCTCACCTGGTCCTCGACTGGACAGAGCCAACGTCAGGAAAGAATATGTGCAGGATCACCCACACACCTTGTCACCAGCGTTCCTTTACCTGGCACCCTATCGGACACGACGACAGGATCCTCTTTGTAGTCGTAGACTGTCAAGAGACCAGTTCCAAGCTGCCTGTTCTCGATTTCGGATGCACTCACGCGAAACCAGGTCGTTCTTGATCACCGGGTGTGACGTGACTGGTTGAAAAGGAAGCCTAGCTGTCTTCGCAGCCAGGGGACCTAAGCATCCAAGGGCATTTTGCTACCTACGTCTGGCCAGGGTGTCTTTGACGCACCTGCGCATATCATAGCTACGACTTTGTTCCCTTCGTAGTATTCCCTTACCAGGGTTTGCACTTCAGTTGACTGAGAGAGGGTCTCGGCACCCTTGAGACCTCCAGGAATGATCAGAGCATCGTATTTATCCTGCAGGTCGCAGTCAAGATCCTTCTAGGCGGCCATCTCTACAGTGACATACCGGGCCCACATTCAGGGGCTGGAGGGTTGTGTCAGGCAAGATCTTGACGCCCCTCGAGCACACAACTAATGCCGGGCTGGTACCCACAGATCCATACGGGGATCCGCCGCTTTGAACGTTCGCAGACGTACATTCGACGCCTGCACGAACGAGCGTGTCGTAGGTGATGGTGCTACACACATCAGTCCAGGTTAGGTGAGCGATGAGCGCCTCACAATTCCATCTCTTCTGTGCCGTCCGCGATTAGTATGAGGGCCTTCTTGGACATCTTGAGCGATTTCCGATCTTGGTTATCGGAGAGAGGGCGAGATTGTGATAAGTTCGGAAACAATGATCTGGGTTCGCTCAGCCGGCTGTTGCGGGTCAAACAGGCGCCTTTTTGGATTGGCAATGTGTGGTAGAGCCTGGTGGCCTGGCGCATATACATGAGCTGCATTAAGGAAACACCGGAACCTGTGTCCTCTTCAGCCTTCACCAAACTAATTCGCCGTCTAATACCCTAAATTATGGACTGTGTATAAAGTAGCTGGAATCAAGTAGTTTCATCGTTCGTTGCCTTTTTCAACATGTCCTGCCAATCCAACGCTAGTTTTGTCAGCGTCTTGCTTCTTGCTATGTACCAGAAATGAGTACGAAGTTGTTTAAAGGGGAACGTAAAACCCACCAAACACAGAAAGGACTTCACGTAGCAGGTCACGTTTGAGCATCCCTACGACGGTCGGACACCAACAATCATCCCTTCCAGGTCGCCTACATCACGGTCAATCACCTGACTTCCGAACCCACCAAGGGACACGTACCAAAACACCGGCCCAAACAAATCCCTAATAAGCTCTTCCCCCTTTGCCCTAAAACCTTCGTCCGCAATCTTCTTTGCGTACACGAGCAACGACTGTTTGTATTCCGACGGACTATCAAGTGTTTTCGCTGCGTATATCTTGGACTCAAGATGGCCTAGCGTCAGCGCCGTGTTCCACCATTCTGGTCGTTCCCTGTGCTCGATCGTCCCTGCGATGGTGCTAATGGCGCCTTCAATGGAGGCGATGATGTCCTTGTTAACGCGCTGGCGGCCCTGCCAGACATCCGAGCCCTCAGCCCACCAGCGCTCGCTGAGCTTAATCCATGAGCAAAGTTGGGAGTCGAACGAGTACGTGACCCCAGTCGAACATTGAATCACAGGTGCCCCATTGGCCCGAATCGTGGCAGAGAGGATGGTGCAATTAGGAGGGTTTAGCAGGGAGTCGACAGTGGTGGGAGAGAAGTACGCGGATTGCGACTTGACGTTTCTGTGTTGATTGTCAAAACATCGGATTGTCGACGAGGCTGATATACTCACATACAAGTCAATTTCCCCGACGAGGTCAACAAAAGGAGTGCTGTTTTGCAGCTGTGTATCATTGCGCATGGCGAACCCAGGCTTAGCGTGGGCATTATCCTTGTGATACATTCGAGGTTAGTTCAGTTCACAAGAAAGCAGTTTGTGCTCAACATAGCTTACCTCCTTCCTGTGTGTGAATACACATTCACTGACCCATCCTGCATTGCCGCTGCACAGAACGACGATGACGCGGTCAATCCCACCACACGCGACGGCAGATAATCCAGCCACTGCGTTTGCTTTCCGCTCACGAACAACACCTCTGTCGGCCCGTCTCCCTCCGAATTGCGAGCCTCCAGTACGTCTTCGCTCCCGTCCACCTTCGAACTCAGGAATGTCAAGATGGGCGGTGATGGCAAAACGTCGGCGTGTAATAGGTGCGGCATTTCCCATCTTTCGCCGACGCTGGCAATCTCACGGATGGCAATGTTCTCTCTCCGTATTCCGCCGCCCAGCGTACGAGGCTTGACAGCCGGTTCGTCGTCCAATACGGAGGCTTTCCGCTTTCCTCTGCTTATCTCCGGCGTCCGTTCCAGAGAGTCAATGGGTACCTCCATGTCCATGGGACCGCCCATTTCAATATCGGCATCAAATCCGCGCATGCTTGGCACGGGAGACACGGAGGGAGCAGTAGGTTTTGTCTTAGAGGCTGGTGGCCACGACTCAGCGAGTGGCGGCTCTCGAGCAGATGGAGCGGTCGCTGCAGAAGGTATTGATGACATGAGGAGGGGCTGAACACGTTTCTTTGTGCTTTTCTTAGCGACCAGCTTGTTGATGTGTTCACCGCCGTTGACAGTTGCCATACCAAACCCTGACTGAGTACTTTGTGTGGTTGTACGTGGAGTCGGAGAGGGAGGAGGCGTAATACGGGATGTGGGTGGAGCATCGTCGTTTCCACACTTGATACCGTGAGAGTAACCTTCAGGAACGGGAGACGCGACGAAGCCAAATTTCTGTAGGTACTGCGTTTGCGCGCTGTAGGGGGCTATGCCTTCTAGTTCTTCAGCATCGAAATCAAATACTGCCACCGTGCCATCTGAAGAAGCAGCATAGAGCGTGAGCCCGTCCCGCGACCTGAAGTATGTTAAAGGAGAGGAGAGCGAGTCTCAGAGGGCTCACCAACTGAGGTCCATGATCTGCCTCTCAAAAACTTCCCTGGCAACGATGAGAGGGCGAGCAGTCTTCGTCTGCCAAATCGAGATGGATCTATCATCCGCCCCAAGAGCAACGACAGAGCATATATTTGAGGTTGCGAGAGGTGCATCCGGGTTACGCAAAAAGATATGTGGATTGTAGCTCTAGTGTCGGGTGACTTCATTGCATGATAAGTATGAGAGGACGACACTTACTGCAACTTCGACAGTATTTTCATGACCAACCAGACTAATCTCAGAGGTCCAAAGTCCTCGGGTTATGACGGCAGCAATGAAGACAAACCCCCTGTTGTTGGTTGCATTGGAAGCTGTTATGTGTGCACCATCCGGAGACCAGCTAACACGTCAATGAGTTCAAGACATAAAAGAATGTTCCGAGAACAAACCTGAGACGACGAAAGAATGTGCTGCCAGGCGAATCCTCAAAGGGCTTGGTTACCTCGGCTTCAAGACCCCAGTCTGTTGTCCGCCAAATCTTGACGGTCTTGTCGTCTGATTGGGTAGCCATGAATTCACCCACAGGATCGAAGCAGACACCCTTGACGAATCCATTATGCTGATCTAGCTTTCGAACTCGTTCTAAAGTGATGCACCAGGAATAAGCAAGAGCTCCTTGCAAGATTGTGGAAGTACTAACCCAGAGTATAGCCACACCAGACGATAACTTTCGAGTCCAGCCCAACGGAGGCTAGATAACGGTCTTCGGGTGCCCAGGCAATATCCACAACATCTGCAAGACAATAGATGTGTAAAACAAAACGGAAGGAAAATTTGATTATTATTTACCACTTTCGTGGCCTGGTAGTCGTTTCATCGGTTTCCAATTTTCGATGTTGATCTCGTTGGAGCCAAAAACCTTCCCTCGACCCGACCTGTTGAGCGGCCACGGATGAGAACAACATATAATATGAGCTTGTATAGGTATACGCACGGGTCGAGGTCCCAGATCATAATAATCTCATCATCGCTGCCGCTCGCCAGCCATCTTCCGGAATGTGCCCATCTGACGGTGAGCACAGGCCCCGTATGCATACTGAGAGTGCAGAGAGATTTCGGTGGGCGATTCGAGCGTTCCGAGGCAGGGATAAGGATAGGCTTAGTACTCCATATGCGCACTTTCGCGTCGAGACCTCCTGTTGCTATTCGTGAGCCATCGGGGTGGACGTGAATGGAGAAGATCGAGAGTCGTTTGGTATCCTTGGCGCTATCTGGTAGGTGGTAGCAGGTTAGCAAACATACGCGGTGTAGACAACCTGGTGATACCTCTGTGCATTACCCATGTCGGCTTTGTAAAGCGCATCGTGTTGCGTGAACACTGGCAGAGACGACGAAGGCACCAGATGCCTGGTCACGTGCACAAGGCTATGCTGCTATATCCGCACGTTTATTCCCACCGCGTGCCGCGATCTACACTACGCGTGCCGCGGCCGAGTTCAACAATCGGCCTATGCCCGAAGTCATCAGTCCCTCAACGGGCGGATGCTTTCTCCTCCCATCTCTACCCTTAACCCTGGTTCGAACGTATTTAAGAAGTTCTACGTTACGACAGTCGAACTTGGAGATTTTACCTTGTCTCTGAGTGACCGGTGTGATCCTCACCTAGCTCTCCTCGGAGTGCAGCTCGCGAGTCTTTTAACTGAACGATGTCGAAAAATCGGAAGGAAATCATAGTCATCGGCGCAGGTGTGTTCACAATTGCCAGTATCTGTCCATACATCTGCCCCTATTTCCTCCCATTGCCTGGAGCGGCGCTCCTTCGCGGCCTTGGCTCTTGGATATAATACCGTCTCTTTTCGATTGCTGCTCACTGGTACCTCCACGTGCCGCGTTCACAACAGGTGTAATTGGCCTATCTACCGCTATCCGCGTCCAAGAGACAGGCAAGTACAACGTCACCATC
>JBBPMH010000103.1:0-60532 GCA_038090235.1 Pulveroboletus ravenelii
GTCGGTGGAATAAAAGAGATATCTCGGGGTGCGACACGTCGGCAGCGTTGACCTGAATCCTCGCCAAGCGTTGGGCAGCAACATTCCAGCATAAACGTTACAGTAAGTGAACAGTGTACTCACGTGACTGAAAAAGTTTCTAGACTTCGGTTCGCGTGTGCTCGAGTTACAACCTCCACCTCCAAAATGGACTTTGACTTCAAGGTTCCTTCCACCATCCCTCAAGATTTGCTCCTCATCCAAGACCTAATAGGGATCACTCCTCCACTCCCAATTACTGCAAAACATGTTCATTCCAGTGATGATGATGATTCCATTGCCAGCACAGACAGTGAAGTAGAGAGCGAAAACGAGGTGGAGGCAGATCTTGCTCCTCGTGGTGAGGATAGCGGGATGTCAGCGTCAGCATCTCAAAAACGTCTTATCAAAAGGCATATTAACTTTAATCGTCAGTACCACATCGGATTCGGAATCAAACGCGGACCAGGACCCAAATTTCTCCTCTGATTTGGAAGAGGGACGTGCACACGAGGCACCTCAGCGGAAAAAACTTGTGGAAGATGTTGAGGATGAGGAATCGGGCGTGACAGCAGCAGCTACCTATCTCCAGACGAAGAACGAGATCGTCGACTCAAACATCATGATTCCCACCATTTCCGAAGTTGAGGAACGCGAGACACTGGAGAAAGTCGGGGAAATTATGAGCATCGTCGGGAACACTGTGATTGTGAGGGGTCTCCCTGTGGACCATGTAAACCCCTTGTGCGGGCGGGCCCTGGATGCTGAGTCCTTGCTTGTATTTGAGGACCGAAAAGTGTTTGGATATGTGAGTCGCTTCGCTGTCTGTACGAGTTGACTCTTACGTCTGGTGCCAGATATGCGAGACATTCGGTCCAACGTCCCAGCCACTCTATCAGGTTAAATTTAACCAGCACCACCCACTGGATACCGATAAAGTTTGGTTGCCCCGCGAGGTGTTCCATGTTCCACAACGCAGTCACTTTGTATTCGTAGGTCAACTCAAGAAAATACGCGGCAGCGACGCCAGTAATATCCATGACGAGGAACCCGCAGAAGACGAGATTGAATTTTCTGACGACGAGAAAGAGGTTGCGTTCAAGGCTCAGCGCAAGAAGAGGTGAGCATAATAACAGTATTCGGGATCCTGGGTGACGTGTTGTTATAGGCGTGGACGCTCTGTATCATTTTCTGGACAATTCGCTTCAGCACCATCTCGGGCCCAGATCGATGACGTGGTTCCGGACGTATATCGCGGTTCCAACCCGTATGATGCACATGGCCCTTATGATGATGACTACCATGTCGCAGGGCCATCGCGACCATCACCCATACCATATGACGACCCGTATGCTGACGTCCCCACTTCAGACCTTCATGCACGCCCATCGGAGGCCAATGATGAATTTGGTGGGGAGCCTAATTGTGAGAGCAGTGGAAACGGTTTTAAGTCAACTCGGCGCATTTCCAGTCGGGGTGCACGAGGAAGGGGAGATCGGAATCGTCAAATCTGGAACGCCTCGAGGCGAGGATACCGTCATAATCACATCGCATCCCGAAGGACGCTCGACTCAGACGCCAACCAGTTGTTTCAGCCTACGTCACGGATGGTCGAATATACGACAGGGGATAGACATGTTGGGGGTGCGATTATGCCCGATCCCCTCGTTCAACCGACTCCGGACACCGGGTTATGTCCGGTGGCAAACAATACCCAAAATTATCTACATCATTTCATCCAGCCACACATCAATCCACGATTCGCGTCGGTATTTGGGCTTGGTTTGCCATCTAGTCCTGTGATTCCGTGGGCTTCCCAGGATACGCAAGACCGCGCGTTCCGGTCTCACTGGGGCGACACATGGACAAGGCACAGTACCACGGGTTCTGCGAGTGAAGGGGATACAGATAGATCGATGTAGCCAGCACTTGCAGAGGCTTAAATTGGATTTGTTGGCAAGCGCTCAACTCCCACTATTGTCTAAGTTGACGGGCATTGTTGGAATGGCTTTCCGGGAACTCCTTTGTTCCCCTGAATTCTGACGCATGGCCAGCTGGGTTTAAGGTTTGTATGATCTGATCCCGCTAGCCCATCTGGGACATATTGCTTAGCAGAGCATATGGACGGTCGTCTTGGTATGGGAAGAGATGCGCAACGACTCACAGCGAACCATATGGCAATGATCACCATTCCTTTGGAACCAAGGTCAGCCCCAATGAATCGTTACGTGCACGCCTACGTCCACCAGCATAAATAGCAGGGTTTGTAGATGCTCAGTGCTCACCTCAAAGAATGGTGATCTTACCCTTTGTCTTGTTAGCGCAACTTTTCGCGGTGTCGCGAGCGGCGTTTCTTCCCCGCCTCTTGAGCGAGAACCTCAGCACTGGCTGTTCTACGTCCGGCCCACCTTCTTGTTCGGGCGTTCCGTCGGACACATGCTGCACTGAATACCCTGGTGTATGTCGTTTCTCACGTTTTGAACACACCGCCATTGACTTGCCTCATTCTATCATAGGGCCTGTTGTTGCAAACCCAGGTATCCTCTCCCCATCTATACCCTTTTCATTATTGAGTGTAATGCATAATTCCGGAAGTTCTGGGACACCAACGTCGCTGGCAGCCCTCCCACCAGTTGGACCATTCACGGTGAGTCTGACATGCAAAACAATACGCATCGAGTCTTATACACTTGTCAGGCTTGTGGCCCGACCAGTACGTTTGTTAGCAGGAATGCACGCGTCTTGTACTCATCAATTATCCCCACCGATAGCTGCGATGGTACATACAGTACAAACTGCGACTCATCACGCGCCAACTATAATATCCAACAGGTGCGCAACTTCTGACTTGCAAGGGGGGCTCGTCGTAACCCCGTGCCCAGCTCCTCACAGACCAGGGTGCTACTTCTACGCTGAACTATATGGAACAATACTGGTTGAACAACGCCGGTACCAGCCAGGAACTTTGGAATGTGCGTCGTGTTCCGACTCTATGGAGATCTCGCTAATAGTAGTCTAGCATGAATGGGCAGCGCATGGCACGTGCTTCAGGTAGAAGCTACATAAGTTTCCATTCCAAAATGATTAATTTCGGGTTTCTGACAGCACGCTTGAGCCTAGCTGCCTCCCGTCCGGCAGCCCCCAGGGAGCCGAGGTAGGTCGTTTATGGACCAGAAATTGGTCGCACGGCTGACTTGGTTCCGCTAAGGCTGTGGCATACTGTGAGACAATTGTCAACCTATTCCAGACTCTCCCTACGTACACTTGGCTCGCAAACGCTGGCATCACGCCTACCACGTCTGGAACTTACACGTTGTCGAGTATCATTTCCGCGCTCCAGACTGCATCCGGAGGTGTAAGTACGTGTTTATAACGTGAGGTTTGTGTTTGAGATTAGCTCGTCCCAGTATGCTCCCACTGTCGGCTGCTCGAGCGGCAGTCTCAACACGATTAGCTGGTACTTCAACCTGGATGGATCGGCCATCGATGGCGTATTTGTTCCTATCAGTGAGTGCATTCAGTCTCCATCTCAGACCTCGACGTTAACGACGATCACCTAGCTGCGCCAAGCTTCACTTCCTCTTCTTGTCCGTCCTCCGGGATCCAATACCTCCCAAAGACGGGTTAACAACATGCAATAGGCAGCTTCATGTGTTACCAGTGATGTACAAAGGTCACGCCGTATTGTGTATAAGCTATTGGTTTGAATATATCTAGCCTCGATATCGTGTCTAGATGTTCTGGGGCGGACATTTTTCCATCGAAAAGTATGCTTCAACAGGTGAAAATACCGCCCGATGCTTCCCATCAACCGAGTGTCCAACCAAGACGAGATTGGCAATAACCACCCGAAAGGTGGAGGAGATTCTACCATTGTCCGCAAGGCGGGCAAGAGCCTAGTGCAGGTGCACTCAGCTAAGATAGCGGGTCCGATAGGATTCAGTAGTTCATACTGTGTGCTGACCGGACAATAGGGCTGATTTGCGCCTTGACAGCACCCTAGAGTTGGAGTGGTGCTCATATCTCAAGCTCCGCCACATCGGGGTCTAAGAAAGAAATCATGGATGCGGTCCACGTAGTATGTCCCCTTGAGCGCCGATGAGCTGACGGTTGGCTTTACTTGATGCCACGCGCTGACGATCCCGGGCGTAGCATGAGCTGATTGGCGGTTGGCAAGGCCCTGCTTTTTCTTGTATACTTGGTCATAGCGTAACTATAGTGGTGGTCGCACATGTCGCCACTGCGCCAACGTACATAGTCCACACTTGTACTAGGCGTATTTTCTTCCATAACAACGAATCGCTCGTTGCTGTAATCCACCGGTTCCAGTCACTTCGATTCCAACGTTGTACCTCAGACGTTCGCCGTCGGCGTTGTGGGCCACTGGCAGGCGCCGGAGAGGTCCATGGCAGATACATCGCACCTAACAGCTTCGCATTCCCGCCAGAAACGTGTTCTCCCCATTCGTTCTCGTCGCGGTGGCCCAGGGGTAGGAAGCTGCGATGTGGACCTCATGATTTTAGACGCACAGAAACGTCGATGTCCGTACCTGCCATCTCCCTGTCGTTTCACGCTCATCCTTAAGTGCAGTCGACAACGAGCCACTCATTCCTGCCGACACGCCCTTCTTGCTGACAACAAATTCAGCTTTGCTCCAACCCTCATCAAAGTCGGCGAGCTTTGGGCTCAATACTTTTGCTAATCAGCGTTATTTCGACCGGTCTGATGTTGTAAAGGCCTATCGGGAGCAGCTGACTATTCAGACTCCCGAATTCTCTCTGTTATCAGAGGACGCAACCGTCGGAGGGCGTTTCAGGCCTCGGTCATCGACAGAGGTACGAACACCCAGGTTTCGCGTGACGTATAATCATATTTGCTCCGGTATCTCTAGCAGGATAGCGCAGACACTTCTGATGCGACGTACGAGAAGCGACATCGGAAGTACGAAACTTTTGAAAAACGGCAACGGCTGCGCGAGAAGGAGAAGCTAAAACATGAACAGTATAAACTCAAGGAACGTGTCGAACAGCTCAAGGTCATGGATGGCTCTGCGTTCCTCGTGCTGCCTGCTGCGTCATTCTCCCTACCACCTGCAGCGAGCGAAGACAAGTCAGAAATCAGCTTGTCTGGCGCTCAGGCCAATGTTACTCCAATCCATGATGAAGGGGAGAGGCGTCGGCAAGAAATGCTCGAAGTTGCATCTATTCTGGAAGAGCGTTACCGGACTCTTCTGCCTTCCGAGAAAAAGCTTGCAGATCTTAGAGGCGTCAACAGATCTAATGGCGTGAACCCGCAACCTTCTGACATGTTTAGCCCAGAAGAGCCCGACCTTACCGGAGGGGAGTTGCCGAGTCAAGTTTCGCCAAAACCCAGCGCCCCGTCCATTATTCTAAAGATTAAGGTTCCGCAAACCCGTTACAAGGATTCCAGCGATCTCCCGTTGTTCCAAGTGTGCTCCCCGGGGGTCAATCCAAACTCTATACCCAATCCTTCGTCGCCAGCAAAGCCATTCTCCAAGGTTTCATCAGATGCATCATCAGCGTCTGCTGACCGACCCTACAAACTCCCTCGAACATCGCACGTTGACGATGGAGAATCCTCTTTTTCCATCGGCACCCCCGAATATGCCACAAAAGCCCCGCATTCCGCTGCACCAAAAGCTGAACCATGTATACTCATGCAGTGGGCTCTTCGTAATCAGGCTGCACTGAATACGCGCAAAACGCAAAGACATGTGACTGCGTTTGGCACCAAAGTTCCACAAAGTATAGAGGAAGTGAGGGACTTCGAGCTCCCGGAATGGATTCGGCCACGTTCACAGACCATTGTCAATGACGGGCCTAAAGATCTTACTATACCTTCTGTCCCATCACCCACGCACTCTTCAGCGCCTACATTATAGCCTGCGCGGGTTTCCTCGCATTCATAGTTTGCTCATATTTTATGTTTATTTCAGTTTACTAGCAGTGAAGGAATTCAGCACTGGACGAGATGAAGGATGTCTAAGCAACTATATAATGCACGATTTAGTGATCCAAAAATGAACCAAGGAGAGTGCCACAGTAGAAGCCTGCTTACTCTGTCTGGTTATTTTCCCCCGAACTGCCTCCTCGACGATGTTTAAAGCGCCAGTTTGCGCGTTCAAGGATACGTGCTTGTTTCGTCCAAGGACCAAGCGAGCGTAGTCTATAGGGAACCGATACGGATCAGCGTACCCATCTGGAAGGTAGCTGGTGTAATCGCCGCCTAATTCTCTCTTGACCTGGAGTCGTAGCGAAGCAGCAGAGCAGGCGGTAGTGGGGGAAAATAATGCATCCAAGTCTGTCCTGGGCCTCATCTCGTGCCGCTTCGGAAGTTTAGACGTCGTACGTTCCTCGTGAGGCATCGATTTGAGGCCACTGGACCGGTCCACACTGTCGATATCAAGCTCTCGAACGTCTGTGAACCATTTCTTAGCTGCATGATCCCTGCGTTGCGCAGACCGAGCGGAAATGAAGGAAGTAGCTTGATGGCGTGGTTTTCTGGGTGCGGCAGGCGTGACGTCGTCGTGCGCACTAGGACTTTTCTGCTTCGTGTCGGAATTGCGACAGACCCTGTGCTGCGTTCTATTGCTTAAGCCTAGAGAGATGTCCATGGGAGATGAACTATAGGTACATTAATTCGAGACATACGCGATAGTAAAGTGGAGGGCTTGTGCCCACTCTCTGCAACGTCGGACGCCGTTGCCGTTGCTTTATGTTTGATGTCAGTACGAGTTGGGAGGTCCCCAGAGAACATGGACGAACGCTGGCCGTCAGCTCGGCCCTGGTTGAGCCGTGAAGCAAGACGTATTGAGCTCCGTGGCCGCGTAGAGGGTCGTACACGGAGGCATAGCATGGCAGGTGGCAAAGCTTCAAGTGACCATTTTAGGTTACGTCGCAGCTCTCTCATGCATCCTCTCTTGGCCCGCCTTGTCATCAGCTTTGTGTTGTTTTTGATACTCTTCCCTGTACTCACATCACAGACATTCATCATATGGCCATGGTACGGTCGCGAATGGTCCGTCGAGCTCATAACACTGCTCGTCCCATTCAAGTAAGTCGCTTCCTCAACCGCTCGACTTTTCCGTGACATGTCGAACAGTGTATTGGCGTTCATGTTGCTATGGAATTACTACTTATGCATATTCACTGAACCTGGTCGGGTGCCCAATGAATGGGTTAGATTGGTTGCTTCTTCTCTCCCAACCATCTGACATTACATGTAGGAGCCCGACCTTCTTGCCGGAGAGGGATATGAAGTCAAGAAGCTCACAGGAAGACCCAGGTACTGTCGGACTTGTGAAAAATACAAACCGCCAAGGTCACATCACTGTAGACAGTGCAACCGGTTGGTCAACACGTCCCCATGGATCGGACATTTCTAACTTACCCTGTCCAGCTGCGTGCTTCGGATGGGTTCGTGCTACTCTTCGGTGAATGCCCTGCTTTCCTCATTGCCTTGATCAGACCACCACTGCCCCTGGGTGAACAATTGCATTGGTCATTTCAACTACGGCCATTTTCTTCGTTTCCTCTTCTACGTGGATGTTACATGCACCTACCATCTCTCCATGGTAACTCGGAGGGTCATGGCTACAGCGAGGAGCTTCTACGTGAGTCTTCCCACAATTCAAGATTTGTGTTGATCCATCCTGGTCTAGGATGATCCGTCTGGTTTTGAGTTCCTCTGCATTGTTATGAACTACGTATTCGTAGTGCCGGTCATCATTGCTGTCGGTGCTTTCAGGTTTGTTTCCGTCCGTCGTGAAGCCATCAAGCTTATAGTGCGCATGCAGTATATATCACTTCTACAGCTTGGCCACCAATACCACCACGATTGAAGGATGGGAGAAAGACAAGGCCGCTGTGCTCAAGCGCAACGGCAAGATACAAGAGGTGGGATGTTTGCCTCTGAATATACTGCGATAACTCACCTCGTTTGCAGGTTAAATTTCCCTATGTATGTTCCTAGAATTCCTTCTGAAAGCCACTAACCTCTGGATAGGATTTAGGAGTCTGGAGGAACATAGTCTCCATCCTGGGTAGTAATCCACTTCTTTGGTGTTATCCCACAGTTCCGTCAGGGACTGGTCTGAAGTTTCAGTTGCCAATTGGAATCGGTGAGTGACATGAATTTCCACACTGCACCGGATACCTCGGGAAAGTCATGGGGTCGAAGTCTGTGACCCCGCCCTGTCGGCATCTGCAGCGCCCTGCTCGTCCTACCCTGCGTTGTACAGGAAATTGACGCCTGCCTTGCCTGTCATCTCAGAGAATGATCTTGAGGAGTGGCCCCCAAGGGATCCAGCTCTAGAAGGTCAAAGACCCTTCAAGCTCCCTGATAGCCCGTGGACTTATGAAAACGGTGACTTCAACCCTGCCCTTCGCCCCTCCAATGTACGCCCGCGGCCTACCGACGAACGGTTACCTGCTCGGGCGTACACATCGGCACTCCCACCCTACCATCCGGATTTCGAACACGAGGCCTATCCACTCCGATCCTACTCTGCAGGGAGCAACACAGATACCGGAGAAGAATATCGGGGAGTAAGGGTACGGCGTGGGTCGGAAGGTTATGAAGTGGGCCCCATAGATAGAGAGGCTATGCTCAGGGAGTATATACAAGGTGAGGTCGAGAGGACGGGAAGATACCAGGTATACCAGTCCGAAGACACAGAGGATTATGAATCGGACACGAGAGACGAGATCATGGTATCTGATGACACACCGCTAGGACTCAGAAATTGAGTCTTGCTGCTGTCTCGTCGTGTGCAGGATGGTATTTATTGGACAACGGAATCACTATAATGTCGGGTAGAGTAACAGTTACGAGGAAAGGATACACCATTAAGTAATAAACCATTAGATACCTGGACGAAAGCGAAGGAAGATGTACCCGGAGGTATCTAATCAAGTGCGGCCGCCTTCTCCAAGTAAACTTTCCAAACATGACCATCCTTCTCCCCTACTTCCAAGACGTTGTTACCGATCTGCAATTCCATGTCCCAGACCCCTTCCTGCTCGGATTTCTCACCAACAGGTTTTCCATTCAACACAATCTGAATACTCTCTCGTGATGGAGTGGCCGACTTCAAAGCCTTCTTTCCTGCGGGATCAGACTTCTTTGCTGTGACTGTTTTGGCCTTGACCTTTGAGTTCTTGGGTGGACGGCCGCGGCCACGCTTCCTTGGTACTAACTCTTCCTCCTCCTCCTCAAGGTCATGGGCGTCCTCATCTTCATCGCTACTATCTCGATCCTCGTCTCCGAAAAAATTGATTTCTGTGATGGACAGGGATATCTCGCCGGGGCCAAGTTTCATAGCCCATGATCTGACACCATCGCGATGGTCCAGACAAAGAGATCTTCCCCGAGGCTTCACGGTGACGAAAACCTCCTTCAGGGGTCTATGGCCACTGAGCGATGGTACAGGGGATCTCGAGGCAGAGTGTGCATTGCGAAGGTGATTAGTTGGTACTCCAGATGTGGCTGCGGAGGCCGAGGACTTGGGAGTGGCGACGGGCTGGGCTACTGGATGGTATGTTGCGTTGGGATAGTGCATGTATTGCGGAACGGAAGAGTATTGAGGTTGCTGTTGAGCCACGACTTGAGAGGGGTGTGTGTTAACTTTCGATGATGATGCAGCTGGTAGAGTAGCGAGTGCAGGAACAGGCGTTGGTACGCGCGAAGTCTCG
This sequence comes from Pulveroboletus ravenelii, assembly GCA_038090235.1. Classification (NCBI taxonomy): domain Eukaryota; kingdom Fungi; phylum Basidiomycota; class Agaricomycetes; order Boletales; family Boletaceae; genus Pulveroboletus; species Pulveroboletus ravenelii. Next base: position 9,732 of record JBBPMH010000103.1, read on the forward strand.
GTTGGACCGGTAACGGCGGCCGGTGTAGGAGTGGGTTTTGGTGCGAGGGGCTGGGCCACGGAAACTCCAGCTGCGGGCATACCAATTGGGTTTGATGTTGCCTTGGGAAACGACTCAATTATCTGGACAGGAGACTTGATGGCAGTGCCAGAACCAGGTAACCGCAGCGTCAAGGGACTGGCCACGCTGTCCTGTGCAGACTTCGTGCCCGAGCGCTCAGTTGACAACTGCGGTGGACTAGTTGTTGCACCGGACGACGCGCCCGGGACCTTTAGCTTAATTTTACCTGGCGTTTTCGCATACCTCGAGAGGGCATGCGGGGGGGGCAGATCAGATATGAGCTGGCGGAAGTAATCCTATGACGAGTGTGAGTCTTGGATGGAACATGGATGAGGTCCGACCAACCCGAAGGGTGCTAGCATCCTCCCATATTTGGCTATGATCCTGGTTGAATTCTAGGGCGTTTGAAAACACCAGTTCGACCTCGTTAGCAAACTCCTCGGAGGTAGTATACTCCTTGCGTTTTAGCCGTTTCTGTATTCAAAGTAAGTGCCATTCTGTATGAGACTATCCAGACATACGAAGATGTACTCGAGACACATCGGGCGCTTGATTTGTTTGTAGTATGACGGATAGTCCTTCTTTGATGGCATCTCCATGAAAACGTCAGAGAGGACGCGGTGTCTGGAAGTCCCCAGACTGAGTGGAACTGAATGAAGAAGTATAGATGGCTCACGTCTCCTCGTCTGTTTTTTCTACAAGCTTTTGGAGCCTTGATTTGAGAAGCCGGTTCATATTCGGTGGCTTGTTTTTCCTCTTGTCGTCGTCACCCTCACCCTCCGCTTTCTCCTCACCGTTTTCGTCAAACTCACTAGATTTCTTCACTTTCTTGCCCGTTAATTTGGTGTATTCTTTGTTGGAAAGTTTCTGTAGGACAAGTGAGTAGTGAGAAGCAGGTAAGCGCCGCAGAGTACTGACGAGCAAGAACTTGGCATCCAACCAGATTGGACTATCCTTCATGTTGTATCGTTTGGCGTTGGTGAAGCACAGTTCAAAGTCTTGGCGAACATCGTCGAGGGATGCATACTTGTCTTCATCGATTTTTTTCTTGATATCGTCTAGGCAAATGGGATTTGTAATGACACTGTAGTAGTCAGGATAATGTCGTTTGAAAGGTAGTCGCATAAAAGCTGGAGAGCATATGTTGCCTCTGAAATGTGTTTATCAGCCATATGTAGAACTGTCAGGAAAGAACAAAAGGACAACGCGGCGCTCCAGCATGGTTTGTAACGCACTCTTTGTTGACTGCATCCTTGACCGCCTGCCACAACTTGGTTGCCTGGTCCTTCAACACGCCTGCGTCGACGTTGCTCCCATCGGTATCTTGACGAATTGCGCCGCCGTCGCTGCCATTTGTTGTCATGGATGGTCGTCCTGTTGGAATCGCTTCTTGGGGGGGCGGGAGTTCTTTGCGTCGCTTCATCCGCGGGCTATCCAGGTCAACTTCTCCGGCCAGAAACCCCAACTCTCGCTTCATCGTCATTCGAAAGGTACCACCCTCTTGCCCCTGTACTCTCAGGTGAAATATCCTGGCGTTGAAGAAGGCGACGGCAAAATGCCCATTATCTTTGAGAGTGCTCTAGCCACGCCCTGTCGATTAACATGGATACAGGTCACGTGACCTAGTCATATCAACCATGTAATAGGTCGAGAGCAGATCATCATTCTACTCCCTGTCGGTTTGAGGCTAACGATACAGGCGAAATAGGATTCGACCGTTGCCTCCAAGTCCCGCCGGTCTCCGTCGCGCAGAATCCATCCACAAAGTTTCTTACTTTTCTGATAGCCTCTTCGTCAGTTCTCCAAATGCTCCAGTCTCCCATCCCCATCTTGTCGGGTCTGTATGCAGAATGGCTATCTACCCATTTACCACCGCTCAGGTGAATTTCCTTTAGTCCGTGCGGTAGAAGAGTTTTGCACACTATTGGAATCGTCGAGATGTTAATCCCGGAGCCAGGGAGAATCATCATAGATGCGAGGGTGGCGGAGTCGAGCATCCATGCCAAGGCTTCGAGGGCTTCGGGGGAGCTTGCGTATCTACACTGGCCACTTGGGGTGAAATGGATTCAATTCCTAGGGAAGCTGTGTTGTTTTCACGAATGAAGTCACCTTGTCAATACCCTCGTGACTCCAGTGATCTTGGACAACGTTTTCCATGCTTTGGCGGGTGAGAGAGTCGACCAAGTGTATCTTTAGAAGATTAAGACGCACCTTTCGTTAGGTCATTGACCATGTCAAATGCACGATGGAAACAAACTGCATTCATTCCAAGGATGGTCCCGGGTGGTAGCATAGCAGGGCGACCCACCTTCCAGGGGTACTGCTGCCGAAACCAGTCTGTCTTGATGTCGATATTCGTGTTGCGAAGAGGTGTTGGTACTCACTCTCTGACCTTACTTTCATCTATATCCCCGGTGACAGTCAGTGCGCCGAAAACGACACCCTGTACGCCATGCTCTTTGAAGACATAAATATCTTGAAGCATGACATCCAGTTCTCCTTGGCTGTATACAAAGTCCCCTGTACGAGGCCTGACCATTGCCTTGTGGTGGTGGTTATCGCCACTGGCAATGGAAGTCACAACGAACGTTCGTACGATTATGGGGACGTTTGGAACGGCCTTCCTTACGGACTGGAGTAAGCCGATGCTTGGCGTGGTTCCCCCGCCGTAGCCCAGGTTACCACACAATTCGATGCGGTTTGCTCCTCCGCGGACGGCACTGTGGAGAGAATCAGATGGTGAACCTGCGCTGCGTCAAGCACCAACGCCACGGCTGATTCGACTGAATCTACGCATACTTCGATGGTTAACTTTAACGGCTGCTCGTGAACTGCATCAACCATTTGTGTAGGTTGGGGTCCCGTTGGTGTCTGGGGTGAGATTCGATCACTTCCGATAACGGTAGTCCCCTGGTATACACAGCATACACAGAAATACAAACAACACGGGTACCGCATATTACAACGTCGCCATCATGTTACACGTTATGTCATCTCTTCGTAGAACTTGATCATCTTCCTCACGTCCGGGCACAGGGCGAGTCTGACCCTTTCCGAGTCTCCAAAGATGTTTGTACCCTTTAGTTCGGCCCACATACCAAAGCCCCCGTTAAAGGGATGGGGATGGGACGGTTCACTTGGACTCATTGCGCCAAAAGTATGCGTCCGGACGACCCTGGACATGTTGTCCTTTTGAATGCTCCATTTCAACTTGTGTACGACTGGCAAGAGGGAGCGGGAGACGGAGAGCATCGAAGACTCAACGTCCGGCAGGACATGTGAGCAATGGAGAGACTTGAGCGCGGTGGATGGAGACAGCCGAGTGCGGAAATAAGAAGAGAGTAGGACCTTTGTGTGTGTGTGCTGGATGCGCATGGTGTTTTCGTACTGCTTGGCAGCCTGTGATGGAATGTGAGTATGACACGTGGGTGGCGGAGGATGTCTCGCGACACTTGCATGCGGAGAGTAGAGATATGCGCCTGTGCGGAGTCTCCGTTCGATCTGGAGCCCGCGCATGACACCGCGGTGCACGAGCTCCGAGATGGTTGGTCGGAGGAGGATACCCCCTGGGCTCCTGCCAAAGAGGGAGTGTTGAACACGCGAGGGAGCGACCACTCGCAAGCGTGTGCGGTGGAGGACTGGATCGGCCGTCAGCGGGGCCAGAGCCTTGGAGACACGCGAGAGCGCAGCAAGGTCGGGGATGTCCAGGAATGAGACTGGGATTCAAGTCAGCGACGAATGGCATGGCAAGAAGGATAGGACGTACGGATGTGGAGCAGGATCTCGTGCGGGAAGGCGAGCAGCATGATGTATCTGTGTGCGTGTGCGTGTGCTGCGTGGCCGGGACGAGCTGCAGCGCTGAGTCAGCCCGACGTCTTTGTAAGCACGCTCTCGTAGCCACTATCGATGTTGAGCGTGTCGGTCCGGGGCTGGCGGGCGTGGAGGGTCGTGAGCGGGATCGGCCATGGCGGGGGCCCTCATCCGCAAACCATAAGCGCTCAGTGAGTGCTCAATGAGCAGATTGTTTTGGTTTAGGTCAAGTTTAGATTACGCACCTGCCATCCTCCAATCACAGCTCTCAAATGACTCGGTAAAGAGTAGTCAAGCGATAACGTTACTCAACAGCGGCTGCTTCATTTCAGACGTTTTGCAGATGCGGATGGCCTCTGCGATGTTGGCCCGTTTTGGTCCGATCAACTGCCATCTGCTGCCATCACCAATCAAATCCACGGCATGACATAAAACCTCCATTCACCACTACTCTAACGGACACACAAGGTAATCGGGCGAGCACTGCTCGTCCTTCCAGCCGTCATGACACATCGTATTCTAGAAAACGTGAAAGCCCGAGCACTCCTCTGCCAGCGCACCACGGAAACAGAGAAGACAAGGAGTACCGTAAGCAGCTTTGCTCCGAGGTGGAAGAATTGCCCTCGACATCACATCGTCGACATCGTCTTCTCGACATTCACGCGGATGCCCGACATAACCCCAACCTCACCCCCTTCACTCACACTGCGCCGTCCTGCGGGAGATCCCACCTCAATCGAGTTGTATGCCGGGGCTGGGGTTGCGGGGTCAAGCGAACCGAGGGTCCGAGAACTGTCGCAAGCGAACCCCATGCCAGATTCAAAATGCATTTCATCCAGTTCGACGTCCGCCGCCTCGAGATCAGGTTGGATGCTCCCAATGGTGCTCAGCATTATATTCGAGGCAACCGCGGATCCGGGGCCGCGGTGACGTATCCCGAGCCCCCCACGCTTCACATGGGGAGGACCATTGGAAGAAGTCGTCACCCCAGATTTGGTTGCGAACGCGCCAACACCTGTCCCCTCCGAGTGGGAGTCTGTCTCCGCTCCCCGCTCCCTCAGGTCCAGAATCTGGGACGCGGTCAACACAGTGCCAGAATTCCAGCATCAGCAGGCTCACGAGACGACAGGCAAGCAATGGTGCCATCATGACGCTAAGGGGGATGTTCAGCGCAGATATAACCTGACGCGGTCTAGATAGGCCATGCGGGTGAGCATGGTTGCAGCAGGGTACGGGTGAGCCTTACTGAAGGTAGAAGATTCCATTGATCTGTCGTAACCGGTGAGCCATCCTAGATCAGCTATTGCCTGGTCGGACTTACCAAGTTTGCGACAGAGATCAAGATGTAATAAAAGACACCTAACCGGAAACGTTACTAGGCTCGACAACACGTGCATATATCCGGCATTTACCCTCGCGAAGAAACGTCTGAATGAGCTTACTGTTTGCTCCTCCATTCCTGATACGAATGTGGAAAGCCTTCCAAACCGTCATGGCTGTGACGAGGGTATCGAACAAGAGCGGCGCGATCTTCCGATGTTTAAGCATGCGAATGTTAACACTCTAGATGAGACGCACAAAAAATCCTGTGTAAAGCATGCTTAGCAGTTGTCCATACAATGTCATCTGACATTTACCAAGTAGGTGCGCGGAGTGTGGCTTCGACGCCGGAAAACAGGGTCCCTGGCCCGGAAGTTGTGATGGGGATGTGAGACTGATTTCGGTTATTATTGACTCACATACGGGGGAGTCACGAAGGCTAACACTGATTTAAAGGTGAGTAACCTTGGACAAACACGCGTCTTGACCTCACTGACGTATCATTTGCGACGCGTCCACGTAGAGCTGGTATGCAACCACACCAGCCAGGGCACAGACGAGTGCCAAGAGAAGGTACACGTTTCGATTGAAAAAAGCGTATGTACGAATGAGCAGAACGGCTAAATTTAAGTGCTTGGATCAGAATGCGAACCGTGAGGAGGAACAAGGACTGACATTCTGACCCAACTTGGTTCCACATCGCCAATGCGACTGGGATCTGCGAGAATCGGTATAGGTAAGTGGGCATGGGGATAATGGTGGTTATCCACCTTGTAAATTTTTTCGCAGACCTCTTGGGTGTGGTTTGTGACGAAGGCATACAAAAGATAAGGTACGACTGCAATGACCCAGTAACTTGTTGGGGATGTGAAATTGCGAAGTGGACGGTGTGCAATTTTTACGCACCGACAAAAGAGGTACGCGACTTTGACTGGAGTCCAGGTGGTCTTCCAGATCTGAAGGTCCAGTAGGTGCGCTACAAGGGGAGGGGACGCAGGTAACGTACGAAGCGCCATTCTCTGGGAAGGCTAATCAACCAGTCCCACAACACGACGGCATCTGTGTTCCGTCGGTGCGAGGCTGGGTCGACGTGTATGTATGGGGGAAATAGGGACTTACACATGCCTGGAAGGAAATTGAGAGGATCAGTTGTTCGGCTGGAGGATGATGGTCGCTCGACTCACAGCAAAAATAAACCTGGGTGCTAGAAGGGGGGTGAGGGGTGCACAGGGAGAGGTGGTGGAAAACACTTGCACGTAAATAAAATGCTGGGCGGTTTCGATCGTGTCCCCCATTGTGCTGAGGAGGATGTTAGCGGGGGGGATGGAGGGATGGGGGAGAGAGGAAAGAAATAAGGAGGAGAAGGGAGGACGGCTTCTCGAGAAGCGGATGCCTGTCGCTCGACTGGCCGGACCAGCCACAGCGACTCTTCCGATCTGGTCTTACCAGCGGCGAATCACTTTGTCCCAACCGGTCATCCCATTCCCATTCCCATTCCCATTCCCCGGTTCATCAGTTCCACAGCACGCGCGTGTGTACGTCCACGCCGACCCGGCAATCGATGTTTCTCCGGATATCTAAATGAATATATTGATGGTTCCCCCCCAGCCGCCGCGGACCCTCTGCGATCCGCTCTACGTCACGTGACCCATCTTCATTCCCAATCTGAACTGTTTCCTTCTCTGTCAATGGCCTCTGGTGTACAAACTCTGCGGCTTAGACGCCCGGGGCCTCCAAAGCCCAGTTCTTTGCAGCCCACCAGACACGCCGGCATCTTGCAAGACCAGCTTCGCAGGTACACACACCAATGCCTGGCTTCGCTTCTCTAACACCACCTAGGGCCGCTCGGAAACCATGGGTCCCAGACTTTCAGACCGCCGTCCGCATTCTGCTCTTCGTCCGTGTAGCAGGCGCTATGTACTCCAACATACAAGATTGCGATGAAGGTTAGCTTTCATCCAGACGTTCAGAGCACCCACTCAACTACACAGTCTTCAACTTCTGGGAGCCTCTCCACTTCTTGCAATTCGGTCATGGATTTCAGACGTGGGAAGTAACCCCTGCCTTTGCGATACGAAGCTGGGCCTATGTTTTATTCCACATGCCAGCGGCCCGGCTCTCCTCTGTATTTGCGCCTGGAAAAGTAATGCTGCCAAGTTTCAATTTCAGCCTGAAACTGACAAACCGCCGCGCAGCGACCAGCGTTCTTTGCTGTGCGGATATTCCTTGCTGTCCTGTCCACAGTCTGTGAAGTCAAATTCTTCCGCACTGTTGTCGAGAGGATCAACGACAGAGTCGGTCGATATCTGTTCTTCATCCTGCTTTTCAATGCAGGCATGTGGAACGCCGCAACCGGTATTTATCATCCATCCTATCACCTCGTCTCGCTTCTCAAAGCACTACAGCTTTATTACCGTCCTCCTTTGCCATGTATGCTACCACACTTGCGTATGCGTTTGCATTCGAGCCTTCCACTGTCAAGAATACGAGAAGGACACTCTGCGCCACCATGTTGTTTGCTACCGGTGCCATTGTAGGCTGGCCGTTCGCACTTTCTCTCTCTCTGCCCTTCGTTTTTGAGGAACTCTTCGTGCTTAGCGGCGACAAAATAGACCCTGCCTCGCGTGCCAGCTGGATGCTTGCACGTTGGTGGCATCTTATCCTGGCTGGTCTTGTGTCTGCTCTCATTTTCGTAGGTGCTTCAGCCCACATATAGGAATCGTTCTCAATGTCACACTCCATCAGGTCCCCGTGATTTGTATCGACAGCGTTGCATATGGGAAGTGGGTTGTTGTCCCATGGAACATCATTCAATACAACATTTTTGGCGGTTCCGAACGAGGCCCTGACCTGTACGGGACATCACCTTGGTACTTCTACATCCTGAATCTCCTCCTTAACTTCAATATCCTTTTGGTCCTTGCGTTCGCGTCATTACCTTCGCTTGCGGTCACATATCGTATCGACCACAAACGTCTCGGGTTCACCAAGCCAGGACCACATGAAAGCTCACCGTTCACGATTCTCGCGTTCAGGCTCGCTCCATTGTACTTATGGGCTGCGATACTGACAGCTCAGGGGCACAAAGAGGAGCGATTCATGTTCCCAGCATATCCACTCATATGTTTCAATGCGGCTGTTACAATCTATTTGCTACGCGGATGGCTAGAAGTGACGTACATCCGTGTGACCAAATCTCAATACAAGGTAGGACAAATCTTTGTTAGTTTGTTCCCACTTATCGCTGCACCAAACGACAGGCCTCGAAGTCAACTGTTTTCAGCGCGACAACTCTTTCTATTATCTTGGTCTCGGGGCTGCTGTCCATCTCCCGTATCCTTGCCTTGTGGCATTACTATCATGCGCCGCTGTCTGTCTTCCATTATCTCGAGACTTTTGAACTTCCTCGTCTCCTCAATGATACAGGCCTCTTGCCACCTCTGCCCGCCGGCCTAGATGAAAGTGACAGACCAAGCGTCGACCTTACTATTCTCAAGCACTTTAATCTGAAGCTCTGTCTTGGAAAAGAATGGCATCGGTTCCCAGGACACTATTTAGTGCCCAGTGCTGTATCCGTCGACTTCGTGAAGAGTGACTTTGAAGGATCGCTTCCTGCTCATTTCAGGTTGGGCGACGTAGCAAGTGAACCGTGGTGGGATAGAAAAGGTTCTAGGAACACCCCAACTGGCTTAAATGATCTCAACAAAGAGATTCCCGAGTATTATGTACGCAGTTTTGCTCTTTGCACTTGTCCTCCTTTGATCAATGTCCCTGTAGGTTTCCGCGGAAACATGCGACTACCTTGTAGATCTTGATTTTCCTCAGCACCCAACTTCATCTAAGCATGAGCTTCGATACGCCGTCGACGACAAAACATGGGAGCGTGTCGCATGTTTACCTTTCCTTGACGCATCACACTCGTCGCTAATGACCAGAACATTATGGGTCCCTGGAAGTTGGTGGCAGAGCAAAAACGAATACGGGGACTACTGCTTGCTCAAAAACAGAGACAGGGTGAACACGAAGGAGCGCGATTTTATCACCCAGGGGAAATAGTATACAACACGACTGTCCATTTAGATTACGTAGAAGCTGACATGTTAACGGTCGGTTCCATGGATTCATGGAATACCAGGGTTCAGGCATTCCTGGCATGTAAGCACGGGACATCGGTGTTGAATGAACGGTCATCATGGTCATCACCGCCCGCACGAGGCTGACCCGTACCTCATCCGACTTACGCATACTATCTTCTGCCCTCCTTCCCCCATCCCCCATCTTGAAGGTTGATGATTTGCTGATTTCTTCCACCTCGGGCGAGATACCGATACTTTTGGAAGTGACAACACATGCCTGCGATTCCCCGCTCCCCGCCTCGGACGAACTGCCAGGACTGTGTGGTGTTCCCGAGGGACCGAAGCTGCTCGATGAGCTTGACACCAGAAGGAACACAGGGAACCAAGCCTGCATGCCCGAGAATTGGGTGTGCAACTCGAAGGAATCAGATGACATGCACATCATGCCGAACCTTCTGAACGCCCGCCACGCCGAACCTCCGAGCGACCCCTACCTTGCTGAAACCGTTTCTAGCGAACTGAAAGACGCAATATACCCCGAATATCATGGTACCCTCGGGGGCGACGTCGGACGCTCAGGTTTACTGGGCCATTACTCGACGTCGCCAGTGTTTGGCAAACAGGATATTGATGTTTTTGAACGGATACGAGATTCGCAGACCTCCTATCCGATTGCCATGGAACTCGGCAGTACTACTGTAGTACCCAGAGAGGATCTTGATGGTGATCCACTGCTGATGGCTGCCACGTTCCACACCTATTCCACGTTACCAACACACGTTTTCGCGTCTCCTTCGCCATCGCCGTCGGCGGATGTGATCACACCTCCATCCTCTCCAATTGGTCGACAACGCCACCGTCGTCCGCTCGAAAGGGCCAGAGCCGTTCGCTTCCCCGGTCGTCCGAGGTCCCCCCGACTGCAATTCAACGAGGTCGAAGCAAATCTTGTGTGCAACGCGTCTCTCTCTCCCCCGAAATATGCATTATACCCTGGTTGGCAGGTGACAGACTCCTCACCTACAGTGTCCACTTGTCCGTGCACGGCTGATAACCATGCATCTGGTGCGGTGCGTCCGTTTATGAAGCACGTAGCACTCCCGGAGGCACTCTCGTGGCTAAAGCACTTGATAATCGAGCTGTGGATCGACCAAGAGGGATTCCGAGCAATTCGGCCGTGCATGCAACTAATGGGCTACTCGCCACGGACCCGTTCATTGCATCCTTACCAATCTGTTGAGAACGCCGGGCTCGAGGTCACTGCAGGGGTCGCTGAATTCATGCCAACAAAGCGGGAAACATTTGTATTTCACTATGCGACGCTGGATGGCCCGCCGACGCTCAGAATGGTGTCAATAGCAGGCGATGAGTCTCGCGACTATATTTCCAGACAAGCAACCTTGAGTGTCAAGACTAACGGAGTATATACTGTACTCGGAACAGAAACATTCATAGGGTCGATACCGAACGGCGATGCAAATGGACCCCGTCTCCAGAACGTGAGATTGCGCTGGAAATTCGATTACCTCGTCAGCGACCGCAAGGTGGATGGAACTGGGAAGACTCCCCCCGGGGAGAAGACCTTGACGCCCTTGACGTTTTCTTGCTCCCCGTACCTATTTCATCCGTTGCAAGGGAAGAAGGCCGGACTGATGCATATCATGAAGAAGAATCTGATACCAAAACTAGGATCTCAGAAGCTGGAGCCGCCTGTGAACGTATCGAGTCACAGCGTCCTACCACAAGCCTCGCGGCATCTTTCGACTGGCAGGGATGCTGCTACACATGCTAGGTCTCACTCTGACGCACCCGCTCGAAATGGACATCATTCGCTTAGAGGGTCTCCGCTGGATACCGCAGTTAGAAAGGGAACAGCCCTGGGTGTGAGTCAAACACCACGTACCCGTCGACGAAGAGCATCGTCTGCAGGGGAAAGTAGCTTGACCTGTTTGGAGAACGAACCTCGATCTCTCGGTGGAATTGTCGCGTTGAAAGATCTGGGCTTTCTCAGCCCAACTCTATTCCGATGACACGGCACGATTAGCCGAATGCATGATCAACTCGTCCCTATTCCGAACATTTCTATGATATACACTACAACCAAATGATGGAGTCGGGGTTGTATCAAACTGGATTTGCATCCTCCTTTGGTTCCTGTAACATTTGACTATGATTGGGTGGTCATTATGTAATTGTTTGCACAGCCTCTGTACATAATTTGAGCTCGCAGGCACATATCCCTGCATGCTTGGTCCAACATGTCCATTACACATGTCAACTCAACGTCCCAGCTCAATGGCATCTTGTCAGATGCGAATAAGTTGACTGCGAGTAATAATCTGCTCTCGCGCGCGGCCATGGTTAACTCTTTGCATAGGTCATTGACTTCCATGCGACCTGGTAATTCCCCTTGCCCATCTCGGACGGTTGACACCTCTAATGGATGTCGACAAGGTGTAGTCCATGTCATGCCATTGCACCAACATTCGAGGCTCTGGCAAAGCAATATCCTAATGTGAACTTCGTCAAATGTGATGTCGACGCTGCGAAAGACGTGGCGGCCGCGTACAAGGTTTCGGCAATGTGGGTAGTTTCACCCCGTGTATTGCCCACATACCACGGATCTGACCTATAGCTCGTGGCCCTCAGGCCAACATTCATTTTCCTGCAAGGTTCCAAACAGATCCACACGATTCGCGGCGCTGACAAGAAGTACGTGTTTACGCTCACCTCCCGCTTCAAGCACTGAACACCCAGTTCTCAGCGGCCTGCAAAATGCTGTGAAACAATTCTCGGGCTCGTCGTCCACTGGCGCCTTTTCTGGCCAAGGCCACACTCTTGGAGAATCCCCACCCCTGGCAACGAGCGACCTCACGGCTACTGCATCGTCAATTTGGTCCAAGATGGATCCACCTCTCAAGGTCCTTCTAGGCCTGACGGTGGCATATGTATTCTTTTGGTTGATGTAGAGCTTGGAGCTTTGGAGTTCAAGTTCACATGGCTCCTACTCGAGTTATATGGTGAAGACGCGAATAATCAGAATGTTGCTAGTACATGATACTGTCGTGTGAGAGAGGAAAGCTACACTGATATCACTACAATCGCACAAGTACATCCTACAATAGGATTGTACGTTTACCACTTGATAGAGGGCTGATCTATTGAAAGCCTTCAACCATGAACACCAGAACGGGCTACAGCGGAGTGGAAGGCACTTACTTCCCCAACCTAATGCCTGAAGTGCCTGACGGGCTGCTTCTTCTTTTGCCACCTTCTGGTTCCTCCCTGTACCACTGCCTCTGAGTTGGTTGTTGACTACGAGCGCGTGAGTCATGGCGAAGGGGGAGTAGGGTAGATGTCTACCAAAACACTTGACTGCCCAGCGGGGCTGATGGGCAGGGCCATCGGACTCACTCTCCCAGTTGATAGCAAGGCCGCGCTGGCTACATGTCTGGTTGAACAAGGCTAATGTATTGACTTGTGGTACCGGAGCGGGTGTGGGCGGAGCAGCAGCTGAGGGGGGTGTCGCCACAGTGGTTGAGGTGTAAGGAGGAGGCGGCGGAGGGCCGACTGCGGTGTTGCTTCCCGGTGCTACGAGTGGTTCTGATTCAGGGTTCACCAGACGACTGATCCAGCTGAAGAGAGGAGAGAGTCCTCTCTGCACGTATACTGCTCCCACATAGGAGCTAAAGAGGAGTCGTTCTTCCTATTGAAAATGAATGAGTTGACAGGCAACCAAGGGCGATAGCTTACGGTCTGGTCGTCGAGTCTGGATCGGTCGTCGAGGCCTCTCACCCTGGACTTTAAATTGTAACAAGCGAGCCAATGTTTGATTTGATCGTCATCCATCAATTCTTTGTGCTTTTCCTGCGGCAGGGGAATGAGGAGATGAAGTGCGCAGGGTGCTGCTCGGATCTGCAACATACGGAGAGATCTGTGGCGGAGAGGAAGGGCGTGCGCTGAAACAAGATGTACATGATGGTCATACTGAGCACGGTGTGGCCAAGCTCGGCAAGACGCTCTGCGCCGCCGTGCTCTGTGTTGTCTGGGGGAGATGAGCTGTTTCTGTGAGACTGGCGTGTGAAGACATCGAGGAGGAGATCGCCCTCGATGGGTGGGAGCGGTGGGATGCTGTTCATGTCCAAGTCGCGATCGGCTCGATATATCAGACAAGTTGGGTCGTGTATGTGCCGTCACGTGGCTTTCTCTTTCTCCTCCTCATGGGTTCGCAGACGCGTCCGCTCATACCAGAGCGTTTCGTCGACGTGCCCTCTCAGCGTCTCTATTGTCTCAGTCTCGGTTGTTTATTGCAGGTCAGTCCGTTCCACACCCCAATTCTTCCTGGCCATTCATCCCTCTGCAAGGCTATCAAGGCATTCGACATTGTCCAAAGCCTGTTTGCGTCGGGCAATCCAGGCTCCCATGGTTATGGCAGAAAGTGGTTTTGTCTCGACTTTGCATACGTCGCGCTCCTCTCCCAGCTTCGAATACCGCGCCTCACCTACAGCAAGGCCATCATCGCTCTCCAAATCCTCTCCCTTTGGTTCTTCGATGGCTTGTTGTTTGGTGCCATCAATTTGCGTCTTGGCTCAAGCGCGCCTACATCAGGTGAATATCGAGGGATCCAAAGGAGCTCCCTTTTACTTTTCCCGAGAGTGCGCTCACCTGTTTTGCAGAACGTCCCCACCTGCCCGCAACTCCTGAACCGTTCCACATCGCCGATGTACTTTCTCCCTCGGGCCTCCTCTCCCTTTTATCAGGCGCTCCCCGTGGAGACCAGCACCTGCTTGGCCAACACACGGTCCGCATGTCACCCATCAGCACCGCACACCTTAACCCAGACACGCTCGCCTTCTGCTTATCGCCTCCTTCACACTCCGTGCTCATCCCTATTATCGTCAACAACACCACTCCGGCAAATGTTCGGTACTCTTTCACGCCCTTGACTTACATTGAGGGCCAGCCTGGCACAGGTCGCGTGGAGCATATTGAACTCAGCGGAAAAGACCTCAAAGCAATCGAACAGGCTCGGGTTGAGGGCCTTCAGTCGGTTCGCGCGCAGTCCATCGATGACGAGTATGAAGATGACGAAGACGAAGCCCCATCCTCTGATTCTCAGTTGCAAAAAACTCAGTCGCTAGCCCATATACGCGTAAACAAACCGGGCACTATTCGACTAGAGCGAGTGCTTGATGGTTCCGGCGTGGCTGCTCGACTTGCTCATCCTCTCGAGGTCACCATAGTCCCATGTCCTACCGCGTACTATACGGACGATTCCATTGCCCACCCCGCCCAAGCGGTTCGCTGTCAAGGGGATACTTCGAGTATTGACTTGACTATCGATATCCGTGGAGTACCGCCTCTCAGCCTCCGTTGGTCAAAGTATTCCAGCGGGAAAAAGGAGGGCTTCCTCGTTGAGGGCATAGAAGACAGCAGTCCTGCATTCCGTCCGCATACAGATTCGCGTGGCATTGCAAGAACATTTTCAAGAACGCCTCAAATGCTTAAAGTCCCCCTCTCATTTTCGGTGGAGTCTTTAGGGAGAGTCACTTTTGTTTTGGAGAGTATTGTCGACGGTATGGGCAACGTTGTCCCGCTGGATCAAGGCGTTACCAGTGAAACCCTCGATCGCGAAGTGGCGTTGAATTCGAAGACGGTGCGGTCATTGACCATTCTTCGACGTCCCAGCGTTTCTTTCCGAAACTGTGGTCCAGAAAGACCTGTCTCTCTACTTATTGGTTCAGACTCACTCTTGTCTCTCCAAGTGACCGATTCTGATCCGCTGGATGCCCCGTGGAATGTCGACTTCAAATTTGACCCATCAGAGGATGGCAAAACTCGTAGCAAATTTGTCAAGCCATTGCAGGACAGCCTTCAAACCCGGCAATCCTCACTCAGTTTAAGCGTCAGTGCTGCAGGAGAGTACACAATCCTCGGAATTAGGGGCAAGGTATGTATCTAATCTCTGAACAACGGACACACATACTCAAAATCTCACAGTGGTGCGAAGGTGATGTTCTCTCCCCAGAGACGTGTAAGGTTGTAGAAAAATCCGTGCCAACGGCCGAAATTGAATGGAAACGAATTCACGAATGGTCGGTGTGTTTTGTCTATCCCGTATGACACTAAATCAATGCCCGCAGTTCCGGTGACACTGGCGTTTCAGCTTCGCTCATATTCCACGGGACCCCTCCCTTCCAGGTGTACTACCGCACACAACAAGATAAGGAAGATCCACACGACCTCTTCAAAACCTTCACGAGCTCGCGGGGTGAACTTACATTGCAACCCGAACATAGTGGTCACTACTTCTATACATTCCTACACCTGAGCGATGCAAACTACAAGAAAGTGGAGCTCAAGGGTCCAAGCATCGACCAGGTCGTTCACCCCCTTGCGGCCGCTGACTTCGTTTCAACGGCTAGTAACGGACGTTCTAAGCGCACAGTAAATAGTTGTTCTGGAAGTATGGTTGACATTGAAGTAGACCTTCGAGTAGGTCATTAGGTGATTTTCGCGGTGTTAGTTGTATTAACATTGTCCCAGGGAACAGCGCCATGGAACCTGGAACTGGATGTCGTTGGCCCTCGCACTACCGACCGTCTGGAGATTCGCGACATCAAGTCATCGCCTGCGTACATCCAGGTACCTATCCCATCTAAAATAGATAAAGAAGGTGGAATCTTCGAAGTCGATCTAGGTAAGCCTCAATGAGTCTTGTAACCGGTCTCTTTCACTCACGGCCCCTGAAAGTGAGTGTCGAA
Organism: Pulveroboletus ravenelii; assembly: GCA_038090235.1. NCBI lineage: Eukaryota > Fungi > Basidiomycota > Agaricomycetes > Boletales > Boletaceae > Pulveroboletus > Pulveroboletus ravenelii. The sequence goes on from JBBPMH010000103.1 coordinate 25,759, forward strand.
GATACTTATGGATGTAAACGTTCCATCTCTGTACCTGGCGTTTCGGTGAATGTCCGCAGGGTAAAGGTATGTTATTGGCTCTTAAGCAGCATGGTTGTCTTTACGTTGTTTGTTTAGCCCACAGCCAAATTCTACATAAAGAACGGTATCAGAGAGGTTACGATCCTGGAGGACGACGAAACTGAGTTGCCTTTGCGGCTTACAGGTGATGGGGTACGTTTTACCTTTACAAAGTTATATATTTCTCAATGATGTCGTCAATACAGCCATGGACCATCAACTATCGCCGCACCGAAGAACCTGAGTCTATACAGACAGCCAATTTCCGTTCTCTCAACGACTATATTCGTGTCAAAAACAAGGGCTCGTACGAGCTTCTCGAGGTAGGTATACTTCCTATTGTCAAGCACTAGTTCTGAATCATTTTGCCAGGTGTCGGACTCGCAATGCCCAGGCCTTGTCATCGCAGAAGAAAGCAAATATTATGTGGATTGGGTTCCTCGTCCATCTGCCGGACTGGACCCACAAACGCCATCAACATTTGAAACATATAATCGTTCCCATATACTTCCACCAATTTGCCAAGGTCACGATGATCATGTTGAACTCAACCTGAGAGGTATGCAGAGAAACGTTTACACCCGATTAAGCCTTCATTATTCCCCCAGGCCGCCCTCCTTTCCAAATCATGTACAACATTGCGATGAAGGACGAATCGGGGGTTGGTACGGTCGTTTTGGACCAGCCGACTTTCAGCAGTATTCAGCCACGAACACGTTTCCAACTTCATACGTCTAGTTCCGGGCGCAAATACTATGAAGTGAAGCAAGTTGGAGACGCCGCATACCCGCTTCACAAATACAAGAATGTTGTAATTCCACGCTCAGAGCGACTGGTCTTTGAACAAGAAGTCCATCCTAAACCCTCTGCAAAGTTCAAGAACGATAATCGGATGTCCTTTTGCCTCAGTGATACCCTCAGTCCTCGGGATCCAACGTCGTCCGACGGGACGATCTTACTAGAGGGTACACCTCCATTCCAGCTTCATTTATCGATTAGAAATCTTGCTGCTAGCAAGGTACGACACGAAACCGTGGAAGTGCACGACAAGGTCTGGAAATTGGATATACCATCATACTACTTCACATCCATTGGGCCCTACCAAGTGGCGATTGAAACCGTACACGATTCTTCACGGTGCGAGCAGGCAGAACTCGACCCTTTGCGGCGTTCGATCTGGATCAATGTTGCCGAAACGGCTGCTGTTATCCCCTTGGAAAAGAAGACGGATTTCTGTGTGGGCGATGTAACCCAGTTTCAGCTGGAGGGGACACCACCCTGGGCAATTGGGTGAGCAGGTGTATACGTGATGCTCATTCACGTTGCTTACGATCCTATAGATACCGCGTCAACGGCAAATCCTACACGCAGGAGGCGAAAACGTCGCCATGGTCAATAGTTCAACAGCAAAGTGGCGAGTTCATCGTCAGCTCTGTCGCTCACCAGCAGAAGATGTGTAAAGCCGCTATTACCAACTTGCGCATGAACATCCACCAGCTACCATCGGCCCAAGTAGGTCACGGGAAGCGCATATACCAAGACATACATGAAGGTATGGCTGCTGTCCTCCTATGCATCAACAGAATGTCAATCCTTGTTCGCAGGCGATCAAGCCGAAATTGTGTTCACACTGATTGGCGAACCCCCTTTCACTTTCACGTATCAACGTGCAGAACCTAGCCCCAGGAAGGGGGGCAAGCCTGGAAAAATCCTCGAGACCCATACGGTCTCAGGCGTTATGACGCATGAATATTCCATCTTTTCAGCACTCGAAGGTATAATATACTTCAGCCAACGCATGGAATTTCAGTATACTGATGGGTGTTTGACAGGCACTTGGACAGTGACATCCATCTCAGACCGTTACTGTCGATATCCATCGTTGCAGGAAGGACTTGAAAAGCCAAGGCACTGAAGTGTCTTCGGAGCAATGCTCGATCCTTGCCTATTTGTGCACTTGTAGCTCTAGTTCAATATCCACTTTACACACTGCGTTCACATCTCTCTTTTCGAGCGGAATTGTGAAGAGATGACAATGATTTCTAGCAGTGTCCACAATGCTTCGGAGTGGTTCTAGACCTGAACAGATGAGATATAGAACCACTTGGAGACTGGAATGTCGTTAGGAGTTAGCCACCGTAGCAGGTATTACACTCACTTGAAGGGTCAATGGAAGCAGGGGGCTGCCTCGAGTCAGAGGGGATGCCTGTGTAGACAGGGTCATGAGTCTCAGTGAGACCAGGGCCCGGTACTGTGAGATTACGACTGGGAGAGTTTAGAGTGAGTCCAAATCTGGGTCATGACCATGCTGATGCAAACGCACATCGAGAGATCATAAGAAGCGGTCTTGGCAGGGGTATCGCCAACGACGAGGCGGCGCCATGCCTCGTGAGTTTCATGGATGATCTCCGTTGCATATTTTTTGTTCTTGGCTTCGCCGGAGAAGGCGAAGGCGTTCTCGCCCTTACCATCGGGAATCTTGTAGATCCTGTATTCATTCATTAGCAGACGCTCCCCTGGTGTCGGGTGAAAAACGAAAGGTTACCTGAACCACTCATTGGTAGCCCTGATCAGGCCAGGAAGGTGACGCTCGACGTCTTCGATGTCGTTGAGCTTTGGAGCGAGGGGGTCATGGATGTCGACGACGATGACTTTCCAGTCTGTCTCGCCTTCATCAAGCAAGGCCATGATACCGAGGACCTTGACCTGCTTGACCTGGCCGGTGTAACCGACCTGCTCGCCGATCTCGCAGACGTCGAGCGGGTCGTTATCGCCCTTGGCCTTGGTCTCTGCATGAATGTTGTTTGGGTCCTCCCAGGTCTGCATAGGTTAGCGATCGGCGGCAATAGTGCGGTTGACATGGGCAGGGACACACCTGAGGGAAAGCACCGTAGTTCCAGATGTAACCATGGTGAGGGAAGCAGTTGCGAACAAAACGCAAGCGACCCTTTTTTATGTCCTGTTTGATGGGGTTGAAAGCCTCCTCCTTGGAGATTTCCATCTTGGCATTGGTCCAGCGGGGGACCTCGACGATCATGTTGAGGATGCCATTGTTCCTGTCTGCGAAAAGCGGGATGTCGTGGAAAGAGGAAATGACTTGGCCGTTTCGCTCGATGTACACTCTGTGATCTGATATCCGACAAGATGATCAGTAGCCGGGTGGATTCGCGACGAGATGGCGCACCGAGGGTGTTGGGTGCGCCGATGAGACGAGGGGCGTATTCTATCAAGCAGTGTCAAGAAATAAACCGGGTTGGACAGGGAACGGCGCACGGGCTGCCATGGACGCTGTGGATGAGAGATGACGGAGTTGTTGAGAAAGTCGAAAAGCAGCCGTTGATGAACCGGTCATGTCCGTCTTGGACTTTGATTCGCACGCAGACACAAGCCAAGTAAGCTACCCGACCGACCTCCCCCGTCTCGAAAACGACCCGTTCAAATCCAACCGGAGCAGCAGCCGTTCCACATGTCGTCGCACCTCCCCGCCCCATTCAAACCCCTTTCCCCTCACCAACGTCCGCTGAAACACCGTCTGATTCCCCGTGCTCGCCATCAAGGCCGACCGAGATGCATCTCCCGCCGCAGTAAATGGCTGCTGGGAGGTCGACAGTGACAGTTGCTCGTAGAACGAATCTAGTAGCACGTGCAGGCTCTATAGGGTACTCAGAGTGGGGCTGCACGCGGCGCACACAATCCTCACCGTGTTGATCTCCGATACCACTCGCAGTCGTTCTTGCACCATCACGCCTACCTTGTCATCACCAGCCGCGAGACTGCCCTCAAACAACAAAGCCGGGAGCACGTCTCCACCCCACCGCTCAACCTGGGCCACGAACCGTTCGCAGACCTCGAAAATAGGCCGGAGGATCGCGGCGAGGGTCGGATGGGAAAGCAAGCATCCCGTCACGAGACGCTCCAAATATGTAGCGTGGAGGGTCCGGAGAGTCGTAAAGTCCAGATATGCCCGATCAGTGTTCGTCACCGTATCCGCACCGGGTCCATTCTGTGAAGCTTTCCGACCAGCGCTCTCGGACCATGCACGCTGGGGTTTGCTCAGCAGATCCTTGAACCGCCTAAACTCCTCGTCGACGACGTCCACCATGACATACCCCAGTAGACTGTCCAGAAACCATCCCATGTCCCTGACGACTCCCCAACCGCAACGAAGCAGTTGTTTTCGCACCTCGACGTCCTCCGTGGTGCCCCCTTCTCCAAGGCCCGTCCATCTGCGTCGAGCTCGTTGGGAATTGGACAACGATGTCCAGCACGTATGAATGCGAGTGTGCGTTTTTCGCAATGATGATAGATAGTTGAACAATGCAGAGTAAATTTGCAGATCCGAAGGATGGAGGAAAAGGTCCAAGGGCCAAGACACGCTGTACGTGAGAACAAGGGTGGTTCCGAGAAGGAGGTCGTCAAAAGAAGTGGTTTCCCCAAGATTACTGGCTGTCGACGATGAAAGCACCTTGTCACTGAGAGAAGGGAGCAGGGGCCGAATGGGCCCAGCGGGCATTTGAAATTTGAGGCGTAACAAGGACGGATCATGTTGCGCTGTCGTCCCTAGGGACGCTCTAAGCAGGGCAAGGTTCAGATCCTGTTCCTTGATCATCGACGTGCCCCCAGAACGCGTGGTTAAGCGGGATATCTTGAGGTGTTCGACATCTCTTATGAGCGCTAGGCTAAATTCTCCATTGCGCAAAAGGAAATAGTTTGCTCTGAAACAGTGGGCACTAATACGATCTTGAGCTGAGATACACTTACAGTGACACGACAGACTCTTCTACGTCCTTGTGTGTGAGGACGTTAAGCCATAGCCATTCGCTGACATTCGTCCGGATCTGAGAAATGATCAGGTCAAATCTGTACTGGTCTTCAGGCAGTACGGTGTCTAGCAAATTGGCATGCCGCAGGGCCTGTTCTCGAGGAATCTGGCTCTCCCATCTCTCCTTTTTTACCGTTGCGATGGCTCGCCCGACATAAACGATAGATTCGCGTGATTGATGGGATACACACGAGGGCATCGAGCCTTCCAGGAGTGCAAAGCCGTCCGATGCCAGAGGATCGATGAGTGATAGAGACCCGTGGACCAAGAACGCAGCCAGCTGCCCACGCCACGTACGTTGAACCGCGACTGCCAGTGAAGACATGATCTGGGAGATGCGATGTACGCCCGTCTTTGAACGGATGAGTAGCATGTCGATCAGTGGACCGGGCTGCCACTGGTCTTCACGCTCGAGCTGCGTCATCAAGAACTCGAGTGCGGCGAGCGGCGCGTCCCATTCTGCAAACGTTGCGCGCACCGCGGCGAGTGGGACGAAAAATCCCTGGCCGACGAGGTCCGGGTCGCGACGGAGGATTTTAGCCTCGGTGTCTACGACTTGACTCTCATAGTCATCTCTGAGAATCTGGTTGAGTGTCGCGCACAATGCGCAGACGTATCTTGAGTGGGACCGCGACAGCGTTTCGCACGCCTTTTTGATTGTGCGGTATCTTAAGGCGATCTGGCCGAGCACTTGGAGACATTGTTCCTCACCAGGGTGCAAGAGGGGACGGAAGGCGGGATGCAACTTGTGGTCGGAGGTGAAAAGTGATGAGGAATGGCCGGCGAGGACGAGCAGTATCTCTGCAATCATGGCAGACATCTCATCACAGCCACCACCGGCATCTCGTGACGGAGCGGACGGTGACCAAGACTGCGTTCCTCATGTCCACTACTAAACCCCAGACGTTGGAGCGGCAGCCAGGCAAGAGGATGCAGCTACAGCTCGATCTGGACGATGCATTTGCAGATGGCGACGACCAGCCCTTTGAGTTTACTTCTGCGGCCATTCGCAAGGAACACGAGGACAACCAGGTGTCGGTGACCGGCTCGGGGGACGGACTCGATAACTCAATGTCCACGCTTTGCCTGGACGGCAACTCCTCCTCCACCAAGTTGGACTCGGCCAGCTTTACGTCGTGCGACTCGCAGTTCCACACACCTATTGAGCAAGAGTCATCGCGCGATCTATCAGCTGTCTCATTGTCGGAGCCCAAGAAACAGGCAGACCATCACGCCAATGTGTTGCACGAAAACGGCAGCAGCAACGAAGAACTCGCTCACCCTACGGTGCATATCGATGTCTCTAAACCACCATCAACCCGCGTTTCTGTCATAGCACGGGTTGGAGACAATACTGCAGAATCTGATGGGGCACATTATCTTGAGGCCTCCAGTCCGACGCCCACACTGGATTTGCCAGCGGTAACGGGCTCTTCGTCTCCAAACCCCCAAGTGTCGGTACCACCAGCCCAAAATCACCGACCGCCGCGTTCAACCGGGCCAACTGTATTTCAAAAGGTGGTCAGCAGAACACGACCACACTTTCTTCCCCCAAAGAATCCGAAAGAAGACCTAAAACACCTCGCAGATTGGGAAGCTATGATGAATCAGAGTCGGGCAGCAGGTGACACATATCAACTCGCTATTCGTCTTCACACTGAAGCGGGATCTGCAGAAGCTAAACAGCGGAAGGCTTTGCAAGAACGCAGGTTAGCTCACGAACTTCAAATCGAGCAATCCATTCATGTATGGGAGAAGGCCATAATCCCTGACTGGCGTGTTGTACATCGAGATCCTGGCCTTCGCAAGCTGTGGTGGAATGGAATTCCTGCAAAATGGCGTGCCTCGATGTGGGAGCGCGCTGCAGGCAACGCATTGACTCTGAGCAAAGGTATGAGCATGTCAGTCGTCAAAGGATGACCCAACTCGTGGCACATTTAGATAATTACCGCACTTGTTTTGCTCGTGCAAGAAGAGCTTTGTCTTCAGGTGTATTTCTCGCAGAAACACTCGAAGCGATCGAAAAAGACATACTTGTCACACTCCCTGCTCTCCACATCTTTCACCCAGAAAGTGGCCCTCTCTACCAAGACTTGAAGGATATGCTTTGCGCATGGGTTGTCTCGCGTGCAGATGAAGGCTTAGGATATACCCCTGGAACATCAAGGATAGCTGCTATGATCCTCCTCAACATGCCCGTACCACAAGGCTTTGTAGTTATGAGAAATCTACTAGAAAGACATTGTTTGAGATCCTTTTATGGGGACACGAGTACAAAAGATGACGTGAGTCGAATTAATGAAAAACGACACACTCTGACTGAACCACAGAACCCAGGTTGAGGCATATTATCGGTGAGCTTTCTGTGACAACGTGCTTTATGCGGCATCTAAGTTGGGAAGTAGGGTTTTTGATACTTTGCTAGCTGACAGCATGCCCAAGAGTGAGTGATATCTTCTTGCCCATGCGGGCGATGACGGCTGACGAGTTTACCCGAACTCAGTATATTTTAACTTCAAACAGCATCAGATATCGCCAGCTGCATATCTCCCTAGTTGGCTGATACCGCTGTTTCTGGATCATTTGCCTTTCGAAGCGTGCGCCAGACTATGGGATGTAATAATGCTCGAAGGCGATTCATTTCTGTTCCGCGCGGCGCTCGCCATCCTAGCAATTTTAGAGCCACGACTTTTTTTCCCTGAGCGACAAGAGCTCCTTGACCTTCTCAAGTGAGTCAAGAAACATATTAACATTGCATACTGACTGGAACGTATTGCTCTATCTCAGTGGTGAGAGTAGGGCCGCCATTGAGGTGGCTCGGCGCGACGGCCGCGCTTTTGACGGCGGAAAATATGAGATATATGGGGTTGATGAGGAGACGCTCTGGGATCAGATTGAAAGGATGGATGAATGGTGGAGGGAGACGACGTGGAGGAGATTGACACAACGTGAATTACCGGACCTATAGCTACGCGTTGCAAAGCTAGTCAATGCATTGTAGGTGTCGTATCACCCTACACTATCTTCATCATCCTCTACTGCGGATCTATATAGTGCATACATCTTTCTTCGGTTTGTGTCTCCGGTGTTCTCGGCGCTCGCAACGGCGAACAGTTTTTGCAAAATAGCCTCTCGTAATGTGCTGTGGAGCATTGGACTGTCTGTGTGGGGCACGTCTGCACAGGCATTCGAGAGGACTGTAGGATACTCAAGGCCTGAGACTCGTGCCCGTTTATGAAGATTTGACGTTCGTGACTGCAATCCGGCGAGTAATGGCCTAAACAACGACTCTTCAATATGGTTATACGCCGTCTGTGTCGGTGTATGGGCAGCGAAGGATATGAAAGGGGACAACAGTGCGACAATGGGGACGGGGACAGGTGAGTCGGAAGCGGACAGGGCCTTTTCTAGCTCCTCTAGATATATTTCTCCCAGATGGAAGGTGAGGCCAGCTGGTACACGCGCATTGGTGGGGCTTTGGGAAAAATCTTAATTGGCTAGGAGAAGGTTCAAGAAAGAAAACTGACCAGAGTGGACCGCCTGTATCTGTAAGTATGGAGGTATACTCCCGAAGAACGGAGGGATCCCATTTGACTCGTATAAGGAGCATGAAGGAGGCATTAAGAAAACGCCGCACAAGCATGTAGTACTTATCCATTCTTGGAGAAGACTGAGCGACGAGCAGGGTAAGGAACGCATGCAGGGTATACCTTAGACGGTCTATTCCGTTCCATTCCCTTACTGTAGTTATCCAGAAGCCCTTGAGGAAACTTAGCGAAGACGTGATGTTGGCGATCGTCAGGAGAAGTTCTGCCAGCTCCTGGGCGAGGTCCTGCTGTACGCGAGGCTTGTCGGACATCCAAAAACCTGAGACATAACTTGATGCAACAGGTAAGGGATGGGAAAAGAGGACTTGCAATAGAACAATCCTTTCCACAACTTGGCGATCTCGATTTCTGAAAGGGCATTGTTTTCGGGATTGGAGAGGAACAAGGCGAGGTGTTTGACAGCCTTGTCCCTTGTCCTCTTATCTATCAGAAGCGTTCAAGAAAAGAGACGGAGTAAGAAAAAAAAGACATACCAGACGATGCGAGATATTTGCCCAACGGCGGCGACGAAGAGGTCATGTCTGTTCTTGATCGGATCGGATCGTGGAAGTAAAGAATATGCTTGGTCACGTGCATGTCTCCACGTGACGGATGGTTTTTAGGGACCTTCCCAAATCCTAGTAGCAGTGATGCTGATTGAGGGCAGTGAAAGATGAAAGGACCCATCACCTGCCACGGTTAGCTTCTCGTTGTCATTGTGGTCGACGATGCTCACTGACAATCACAGTCCTCGACGTTTCCCTTGGGAAGCCTGCCGAGGGTGTCCACGTTACTCTCCAGGTTTATCGTGATAGTGGTGATTTCGGCATGTTTGATCCTGTCTCTCAGCAGTTCAGTCCGTTTTCTTTCTTGGGATCCGTTATTGATCATTCCGTTCCTCAGCGTCACCGATGCCGACGGTCGCTGTATGGCACTCCTCCCTCCACGCAACTCCGAAGAGGTGAAGCAAAACCCAGATTTTCAGATTGCCGCTGGCATATACAAGATCGTTTTCAAGCCACAAGAATACTTTGAAAGGACTGGCAGAGTGTGTTTTTATCCCTGGGTCGAGGTCACTATCCGGCTTATATCTCTTCCCCGTTGACCAACCATCTTCACAGATCCCCTTCCGAGTCGAGAAACCAGACGAGCATTACCACATTCCCCTCCTAATTAGCCCGTACTCATTCACCACATACAGGGGTAGTTGATCCATGGTCTCACTGCAGTAATTGTATTTAATATAAAGTGCACTCTTGTATCACCTAGCCCCAATGCGAGTTAAGTGCCGTAGTGAATGCGCGTACTACAACCATGATCGAATGTACAAATGCTATTGCACAAGTACTCTCGCGTATTGCACACCCTTGATATGTACTCCTCGCATGGAAGATTTGACGTTCTGGGTGAACATATCCCGGTTCTTCCGAAGTTCTTCTGCAGCCTCTGCAGCCTCGTCAGCAAACAGAATGACGCAAATCAATCATGTCCTCCTACCTTTGTTCAATGGATCATCTGCATTTGGCTCTAAGAACAGATACTGTAATCCGACCATCACCGAGTTTAGATTCAGCACCGGCTTCCAATCTTCTCGAAGAATGTTCAAGCAGACATTTCCCTCTAAATCTACGTTGGGATGATATATCTTGACGACGATCAGTACTAGCGGAAACACTGGGAAATGGCTCACTGTTTGCGTGCACTTGACCTTTGGTGGCTCATGGGGGTAGTTGTTGTTGATCGTAAACGAGAAAACGAAAGCTCCGCCGCGATACATTCCTGTATTGAATAGTAGTAAATATCAGAGCCAGAGGGGACACAGGGTTCGCAGACCTTCATCGGGAGTAATGGTGAGTGTGAAGTTCAGGAGATCAGTTGGGTCGGGGAAATGCGTCTTCATCGTCGGTGGTAGGTCAAGCTCGGTCAGGTCTGGTATACTGAAACGTCCACAAGGAATCCAGAACGACCAACTGGACGGACCTTTCTGTACGCGTATCTGTGCGGCGCTAGTCTTTGGCTTCTTCTTGGCCGCCGCATCCTCATTCTTCTTCATGCTAAGGATCTGTGGGACCGATCAGTCATGGCGCCAATCCATGGCAGCAATGCAGACCTTCAACATGGTGAACTCGTCGCTGAGAGGTGGTGGGTGAGGTGGAAATGTGGCGGCACGTGCCCAGAGGACGAGTGGCTACTTCTGTCCGATAGTCCCATCATGTCCAATTTATCAGAGACGCTGCCAATCATCGACCTTGACCTCTTTCTCTCAGAGCACGATACTTCCGAGCGAGTACAACAAGAATGCAAAAAGGTACTCTCCGTCCCTTCTGTCTGCGTTTGTAAAAACATCCCCCCGCTAGGCTGCCGACGCTCTGATAACGTACGGAGCTCTTCTCGTGCGTGACTCTCGTGTGTCGGAAGAAGATAACAAAGTCTTTCTCGATCTCGTCGAGGACTACTTTGCACAACCAATCCAGGAGCTCAGAAAGGATGAGCGCCCTGAGCTTGCATATCAGGTCGGGGTTACCCTCGAGAACACTGAGAAGCCAAAGTGTGCCGTTCATCAACCCTGCCTCGATGTCATCGCCCGCCTCGACCCAGCTGAAAGACCCTTGGATATCTCTGGTCACCACCCGGATCCTAAATGTCGTTTCTTCTGGAAGATGGGCACCCCGCCTCCGTACGAGACAGAATACCCGGCGCTAAATGCACCCAACGTTGTTCCTCAAGCTCCTATCTTCAGGGACACCTGGCAACCCACCATGGAGAAGTGGGGCAGGTCCATGAAGGATGCGTACGACACACTCCTTCTATCTCTTATGTCGCTTATGTCCGTTTTTCGTTCAGCGTCGAGAATATTGCAGAGATGGTAGCAATTGGCCTCGGACTCCCTCGAGACACTATTAAGGAGGCGGGAAAATATGGGCAAGGATATATCCATCCTCTGCAAGGCTACAGCTTGATTGTGTCCACAGACCCCATCTACTTGCTCCAACTGCTTCTGATTTCACTACATACAGCGAGAAAGACACCATTCTCGCAGGATTTCATACGGACCTCAATTGCCTTACTATTCACGGTCGCTCGCGATACCCAGGTCTCCATATTTGGGCACGCAATACTGGAAAGCGCATTCCCGTCAGATTTCCGCCAACTGGACGCTTTCTTCTCGTACAAGCAGGAAAGCAGATCGAGCATCTTACTGGGGGCCTTATCAGGGCTGGCTTCCATGAAGTAGCCGTGAATGAAGCGACTGTCGATGTGAGTCGTGTGTAGACACATCACCTTTGCGTCTGATACGCACCCTTTCCAGATCATTGCGAAACGCAGAATTAGCCATCCAGACCGGCCCCTTATCAGAATCTCATCGACCTTCTTCTGGCACCTTTCTTCCGATTACGATCTCTCCCCTCTGCCGATGTTGACAAAGCGTGCAAAAACGTTGGAGGCGGTGCCTCATGCGGAGATCGCGAGTATGTATCCCCCTATGAAAGTGGGGCAACAAGTCCAGAAGCAAGTACTTTGTCCTCCTCGCCAAAGCTTTCGGCTGAGGAAATATCGTAGTGAACTCAAGGACATAGCTCTCATGGTCTGATGATGAATATACCCATCATACGTAGTATAACGTCCTTCACTCGTATAGTTGAAGTTCCATTCAATTATTATTGCGGTGTGTGAGCAGAAGAGATACGATTACTTTCCACGCGGAATCGTAATCCCAAAAACGCGGAGCACGCTTTGAAGCTTGACCGTCATCTCGTCCCATTCTGCCTGTGGGTCCGACAGCGCTGTGATAGCACCACCGGCACCCATAACCCACTCTTCTACGTGAGGTTCGGTGGTTGGTTTTGCAGTCTTTTGGGAGGGTTCGGACGATTGGCAGTGCTGGTCATCGTATTTGAAGCAGCTCCGAATGGTAACCGACCAATCGCCACCACCTCCTACGCACCAGTAACCAAAGACGCCTGAGTAGATACTCCGCTCATTATCTTCAAGAGTCTGGAGGATTTCGACACTACGTTTTTTAGGCGCCCCAGTCATGCTACCTATAAAGCACGAGGTTCGAACGATGCGGATGGGTAGGATCATAAAGTCCTACCAGGTGGGAGGCTACGCCTCAACAACTCCCAACCGAGAGCACCATTGGCGTACCAACCGTCTGGCTGATCCGCGCCGTCAGTAGGTTTTCCTTGAATGACGCTGACAAGTTGCCAAACGGTCTTGTACTCTTCGACCATGCAAAATTGAGTTACTTCAACATCTTCACCGATGACATTGTGGAGATCGTGGCGTATGAGGTCGACTATCATCAAGTTCTCTGCGACCTCCTTCGCGCTACCTCGAAGCGCCTGTTCTGCGACAGCACGCGTGATGCCAGGTCCTTTTCGGAGCGTGCCTTTGATAGGACGTAGTTGAAACGTTGATATTGGTGGGCGAGAAAAAGATAGAAAACGCTCGGGCGATGAAGCCAGTAGCGTTGTAGGACATAAGCGAAGATATCCGGAGTGAGGTGCGGGGTTCAATTCGCGAAGATGCTTGTAACGTTCCCAAGAAGAATGTCGGCAAGCCGTGTGAGGGTCATTTAAGACGACTCTTGTATTAGCTGTGAGGCACAGTTCGTAGGAATCTCCCGAGTAAAGAAATTCCTTTGCCATGTTGATTCGAGAAATATACAGATCCTTGTCGGGTAAGATGACAGTTGCTGTGCCGGGTCGCGCCTTCGTTGAAGAAGGGGCAACATTATATGAACAGGTAATATAATCCGGGATAGTGAGCTTGAGTCTTGTCGCCGTCTCGGCGAGCCATTCTTTGTCATTGTCTATAATAGATTGAAGATAAATTATATCCGTCTTGCTGTCAAGAACGATGCTACGTTCCACAAATACTAGATTCACGTCTGGATGACGTTTCTCCGCGGGAGCTGCCGTTGAGGGCACCCCCAGTGATTTAATCCCAAGCTCGTAAGACAAGTAGCCGATTAAGCCTCCCCAGAAGGGCAAGTCGGATGAGCCATTACACGCCTTGTGTTCGTTCATGTACGAAGACAACCACGACCAGACATCGTGTGATTCTAGGTGGATGTGGGAGACTGAACTGCCCATGCGAAGTGACAAGAGACCGTCGTCGATGGAATATGTGATACGAGGGGAGGACGAGTAGAGACAGCCAATGATAGTAAACCGCCCTGGGTGGGAAAGGGATTCCAGCATCACGAACGGAGATGATTCATCTTTTGCGCCAAACAGCTCGCAGATGGAGACTGCATCCGCACCCGGGAGATGCAGAGTGGACGTAAGAACTGTTCTTGGAGATGAGTGGCGGGTAGAACCAGGCGGCAGGCATGGATTTGGCCAGGGTGTGCCGAACCTTGCTGCAGACGCCGCGTCCCACGACTGAATATGACGACCTCGGGTAGCATTCCAGGACCAGGCGAGACGCCAAAAGTTCATCATCACTTCAACGCCTCCGCCTCGAGTGAGGACGGATTCAGGATGATATTGTACCGCCCAGAATGGAAGCGTAGTATGTTTCAGAGCCATGACGGTTTTTCCTACCCCAAAATCATCAGAAGCCCATGCGAGCACCTCCAGGTCTTCCACCCCATTGAGCTGGGCATAGAGGGAATGATAACGAACAGCTTTCACGTCACCGACGGCTTTGAATATGTCCGTTCCTGTGTGTTCCACGATGGAGACCTGACCATGCTTCACGATAGGTAATCTCTTGATTGTTGCGCCGTACTCCGTGGCGAGACTTTGTAGTCCAAGACATACACCAAAGATGGGTAGTAGATGGTGTTCATCGAGTTTCCACAAATGCTTGACGACTCCAATGTCCACAGCTACGTCCGGAGATCCGGGACCGGGACCCACGATGATGGCAGTGAAATATTGAAGGTACGGTAGCAACTCTGATAGTGCTAGTTCATCATTCTTGATGATGTAGATTTGGCTGGATGGTGCTGCTTTGCGACAAAGGGATGCGAGGCTGGAAAGGAAAAGACTCAGCTGAACTGCATTGACATTTTATGTGCGACTTACTTGAACGTGAAGGAGTCATACGAATCCAGGAGGAGAATTCGCTCGGGCGCAAGGGACATTGTCAGTCGGGAAGAGGAGGGGAAACTGCTTGGACAGACTCTGAGCCGGCAGTAAGTCGACAAGCTGCTAGTTCAGAAGCTTGTGAAAGGTGTCCGAACGGAGGCCCATGAGGGAGAAAGTTAGGCTAGCTTATCTGTACATATTTTTGTGAGAAGCTTGGGTGTGATCGGGTGGTTCAGGTGCCAAAACCAGCCGGAATACTGCGCTAATTGGCACTAGCTTCTACTTGCGGCATTCATGAGAGATCAACATCAGCAGCTCTTTGACAAGGTAGGCCCGCCGAGCCTATATGATCCTACCGCTGATCATTGATCATTTGCAGCTCAAACCAATCTGTGTACCCTTACTCGAGGGGTCCCAACTTACACCATCGAATGTTTCCACTGTGTCACAGCTCCTGTCTTCCTTGGCGGATGTTCTTGGACAGCACTCCAGGTCGGCACTCTCCTCTAACCTCACATCATACGTCTTTTTCCCTCTATCCACGATTTTACGCCGCAATCCATCGAACAACATCCCTGACCAAGTGATGGAGAGGATCCTCAGAGTGCTCGCAACCTTGTGTGATTCGTGGTGGTGGACTGGCGAGCTGGAGGTCTGGAGCCAGATGTTTATGCTGTGCAGCTCCATCATTGGTAGTCTCGAGGGGAAGGGAAAAGGTAAAGATCGAAGTGATGAAACCAAGGAAGCTGCCGCGCGATGTCTATTTGCACTTCTCCGTGAACGAACGGATTCAGATTCAGAGGCACCATTCGACGCCCAAAATTCTTCTGGCAAACAACGCCTCGTTCAGCTCCAAGCGCATGCGCGTTCTACGCGGTTCTTACCTGTAATAGGGCAGACTGTGGACTTCCTCCTGTCGACGGCCAAGTCGTCTCACCGGGCCCTTCAATGCCTCTCTCTACAATTATTGGATATCATCCTCGGGGTTTACGCGCCAATTTACTTCATTCCGTCGGTATTACCGGGCGTTGTCAGTACGATGACACGGATCGCCCTTGCTTCCCAGGAAAGCAAGAGCTGGGCTAATGGAGAAGTTGTTGCAGCAGCCCTTTTTGCTATACAGCAGGTAGTAGTGCTGTCCATCGGAGATGCTGTTTGCATTGCGGATGGGGCGGTTCGCAGTGTGGTCGATCTCGAAGACTTTGCCCACCTCGACGATGCACGAGAGGCAGAGTTACAGCCAACGACGTCGGTGCCTTACCTGGTCACCCGCACCTCTTCCTGGCTAAGGGCATCTGCCTCCCAGCTCCATATCGCATTGAATACATTGACTCCATTAGTCAATCACCCAACACCTTGTGCATTGACTGCACTGGCTAGTATGGCGAAAGAAATTTTGGCTACAACATCACTAACGCTTCCGCAATCACAACCTCTCTTATTGTCGTGGCTACTCTTGCTGTCGAATTCGTCTTACCCTCAGATTTCCGAGCTCGCAAATAGTTCCATCCTAGACCTTCTTTCGCATGTCTCGGCGCGTCATTCACTGTTGCAGACCCTGACACAGATTGCTAAAGACAGTCTCGGCTCTTTGCCTCGTTGGATCGGCTCTCAGGCAGATTCCAGAGTGGAACACGTCGCCGGTCAGGTAGAGGCAATCTGTCGACTAGCGCGATCCACTGCCTCAAAATGCCCTGGGCTTTCGTCTCTCTCGCTGGGATTGAATATTCTCCTCGGTCCTAGCGGAGGTATCGAACGATGGGGCTGGACTTTACTTTCAGTTTTGGAGTTCAGAACTCCTCCCGTCATAGACTATCCTGCACCCGGCATGCAACTCTTTCTGGAAAGTGACTCCGAGTCAGCAGAGAAAATCGCTTTTCCTGCGGTCTCGTTCAGAAATGTCCTCTCGAGGTCCGCAAGTGATGCTCTTGCAAGGATGCTCAGAGCATTAGGTAGCGCAAGTGGCGACAACTGCCTTTACGCGATCGAGTGGTTTTCCAGCACTGGGCGCACATCCGAGTCGCGCACTGCTGTGACGGCGCTCTGGTGCGCAGGCCGACTGCTGGAGGGTGTCAGTGGTGCACTTCTCGACGAGGGTCAACTCTCGGAATGCGTCACTACACACAGCAAGCGGCTCGAGAGGTTCGCGAGAGGACTTGCTCGAGACGTCGCCGAGCTATGGACCGTTGAACCCGCCGAGCGTGCAAATCTCCCACCCGACTCGCCGGACAACGATTCCTTCCTACAAACAGAGTTCACAAAAGGACTGGC
The DNA here is from genome assembly GCA_038090235.1 of Pulveroboletus ravenelii. Lineage (NCBI taxonomy): Eukaryota > Fungi > Basidiomycota > Agaricomycetes > Boletales > Boletaceae > Pulveroboletus > Pulveroboletus ravenelii. The sequence goes on from JBBPMH010000103.1 coordinate 42,540, forward strand.
CATCATACGGGCCACGACGGACGTTGCGGAACCCCGTCGCTTCGCCCCCCCTGACCTGAACTTCCAGCCTCTACTACACAAGATGTTCTGTCTTCACCTCCTCGCAATTAGTGCCAGCATCCTACAAGCTAACTTCACGCCGCTTCTTGTACACGTCCTGTATCCCGTCCTTCACTCTGCAGTCTCTCCGACGCCTCATCTCTCCCTCACTGCATTTGCCACTCTCGCCTGGATCGCCAACGCGACCTCTTATGCATCACCCGCGAACTTGCTGTTCTCGCATTTTGACTATGCTCTTGACGCAGTGTCCCGTCGGCTGGGTCGCCGATGGCTTGATGTTGATGCCACTAAAGTCCTGGTGGCGCTGGTCCGCCTAGTTGGCAATGACATTGTCCAGAAGGCAGGGGACGTTGTAGAAGAATGTTTTGACAGACTTGACGAGTATCATGGATACGAAGTACTCGTCGAGGGCCTTGTGGAAGTATTGGGAGAGGTTATCAAAGTCATTGAAAACGACGAGCTTCACGTCCAGCATGTACTCAAAGAGGATCCCCTCGCGCCACTGAAAATCCAGAGTCTCGATTTACTGCTTGAATGGGTCTCTCATCGCAACGATCCCCCACAGGAATATGATGATAGTGACTACGGTCCTGCCCCCCACCAAGCCTGGGGCGACCGTAACGAGAGGGAGGGCGAAGTGGCAGAGGTTAAGCAAGAGGATAACGTTGACCAGGAAGCGCCGCTTACGTCTGCGCAGTCTTTGGCAAAGCAAATGGTTTCACGATCAATACATTTTCTCACTCATGGCTCACCCGTCATTCGTGCCCGGATTCTGCTACTCCTGAAATCCGCTGCACCACTACTGTCCGAATCTGCACTCCTTCCATCCATCCATCAGGCTTGGCCGTACATCCTGAACCGGTTCGATGACACCGAAGTTTTTGTTGTCAGCGCTGCGGCAGCTCTGGTCGAATCATTGGTTAGTCATGTGGGTAGTTTCATGGGCCGCAGGATCTGGGACGAAGTCTGGCCCCGATTTACTACCATATTGACAAAACTCGAGGCCGCAGACGGTCAAAATGCTCTCGCACGCAGGGGTCGTGGTGCTGTCGGAACAGAATCGGCGTATACACATTCCCACCGATTATACAGGTCAATCTTAAAGACCATGACGGCAGCAGTAACCGGAGTTCACATGCAGGACGCCTCAGGGTGGGAGGTTATCCTGAAATTCCGACGATTTCTGCACCGCGAGGCACACGAAGAACTCCAGACATGTGCAAGAGAACTGTATACGGCGCTTAAGATCGGTAATGAGGACGCCGTCTGGCTAGCACTCATGGCCACGTCAGGATGTGTATCAGGTGATGTTTCTTTCTTGAAAGATGTCAAGTGGGATATCTATAATAATGTAGCTCTCATCTTGGAGAGTAACGCCATTCGGAACTTGAGCGGAACAACCGGAGGCTCATGATGTACCTGGCGGAACGTGGCGCCGGATTTCTACGCCCGCTTGTTTGAAAAGCCTTGCCGATGCTTCATCTCTGCCACAGTTAATTAGAGCCCGACTTGACAAGACAAAGCAGATACATACACTTTGTAACTTAGGTTGTAGACAACCATCTTAACACCGCTCTGTATTATTTTGATGGTGCACTTAAGGCACGGGCATCTGAAACGTGGCGTTGGAGTCGACGGGGTGCTCAAAACAGTGGTGACTGCTCACGTGTTGCAATACAATATCGCTTTGGTTCCCACTCGGTCACGACCCGCCTCTAGGAGGGCGTTTTCTTCCGCATGGAGGCATAAGCACTCAACGTCATGTGTGCTTAAGGTTTGGTTGCACCACCCACAACCACCTGAATCCATATAATCAGTAAACGCAAACGGAAGTCGACGGGTGTTCCTTGCCGTCACGGCAGTTTGTTACGCCGCGCGGAGTGCCATTGTATCTGAAGCAAGTCTGGTCGGACATCATCTCCCGAGACGCACGACCGACTTACCCCGTCGCAACGACACGGTTATCGCGGACCAATACGGCACCAACACGGCGCTTCATGCAATTCGAGCGCTGAGATGCCAGCTCAGCGAGCGTCTGAGAGCGGAAGTCGGTCAGTTTCGGACGGACAGGCCAACAAAAGGTTCATGCCATAAAATACGTGTCCCACTGAGGACGCAATCGTTCGGTATTTGTCATGTCCAGAGAGTCTAGGTGAAGATGTAGTTCTGATAAGGACTGGAATGTGTTGATAACGTTGAGCTTCACGAGATGGCTCATTCCGCGAAGACCTGACGATGGTTTTCGATTACAGTTCGGGGAATTCACATCGATGCCAAAAACACACTCGTCGTCTTGACGAATAAATTCCTCCAGTGATAGTGAACCTGGGCTAGGGTTGTTTCCAGCATAGCTGAGAGACGGTCCCCCGGGAGGACGTACCCCTGCAATCGACGGAAACGCTGTAGTAACGGGGCATCTACGTTAACAAGCAGAAAGAGCGGTCGCTTTGCAAAAAAGTTGACAAGGGAACTGGAGGTCAAGTCGACAGTCACAAAATCTTCTCGCCAATTTCGGGTAACATGGTCGAGAAGCGCCTTAGGAGAAGTAAACGTCACTGGATGGGAATGGTGAGGGGATGCTAGGTACACTGGGGAGTTCATGTTGAGAAAAGACTGCCCCCCGGAAGTATCTGGCAGCCGGAATGATCCCGAGGTGTCAGAAAGCGAATGTACTGCCGATATTTGAGCTGCAGATGTGGTAACGTGAGGCTATACACGACGCATGAGTCGGCGTCCGTCCAAGATAGACCAGACTTGCCTCGAGGAGATCGTTCTGAGCGAGATGCACGGAAGTGAAGCCTTTGGAAACGAGGTAGTCCTCGATCGCTGATTTACCAGCAGCCCTTGTGCCTACTATGGCTATGAACATCGTAATGAACTTGTGGGTAGTAGAACGACGATAAGATGGGAGGTGCCGAACATGGTAAACGTTGTAATAGTACTACCTGATCTAGCCGAGGCGAAATAATTGTTGGCAAAAGGGCCGGATCACTCAGACTTCCCAGGACTTGCTTGCAACCTGTCGTGCGTTAGATATTTGATTCCCCTTCCCTGCATAAAGTCTCCTCCGCTAGACCTGACCATCACCCCTGGCAATGCTGAATAGTATTCTCATCACTCGGGGTCGCCCCCAAGCGAGCTGACCTCTGCAAAGTTCATGTGACTGAGTCGGTCACTTGCCGCTTATCGTGGCGACAACGACACCTTCCGCTCTTATCCCGTTGTTAATGTCATGCGAGACTTGCGACGCACCAGCCGGGAGCTTGTCAATGTTTTCTTTGCTGCTGCTCTTGCTCTCGATCTTTGCTCTCTTGCGACTTTCATATCTTTTGGAGCAGTTGTGCGGAGGTGCTTAATATGCGTGGGTACAAATTGTGGACTGCCCTGGGTGTCTGGGGGGCGGAGCCAAGAGGCGCTGACAGTGGGAACAGTTTCCAGAATGTCCATAATTGTCTCGGATATGGGGGAGGTACACTGCATAATGGAGGAAGACGTATGAGTAATGGAACACGCCAGTTGCAACTGTGGTCCCATACTTGGAATGCAACGACGGCAGCCCTGCGCAGACCAAGAATCTGGGAAATTGCTTGCTCTGAACCCTTTGGCAGTGGAACCAGTTTGATCGGCTGCGTTACATTCCTGGAGTTGCACCCGGCCACAAGGTACAGTACGTGATCAAGCAGTGTGAGTGGATCAACGTCAGCGCAACAGGCAAACACGACTACTATTGGGGAAGGGGCTGAACGTGGAGGTAGTTCGCCGCTGTGCTGTGAAGAATTGCCCACAACAACGTGTTTGCGTGCGGCAGCAAGCTGGGATTCTAGCGCCCTGGTCACTGCATTGATTCCGATAACGAGATGTGGTCCAGCGCCAGACACGCGGTCCGCACGGTCCTGATCAAGTTCCTGTGGTGGGCTGGTTTCAATACCACCATACTCGGTCTCCTCGGGTATGGATTCATCATTCGGTTGTCGACTGGAACGCCGTGATTTCTGCGAAGACTTTCGAGAAGAATGGGTGCGCGGAGGAGTGTTCTCAAGGACAGCCATGAGACGAGCCAGAAAATTGTTCTGGATGTTCATCGGGACTGATGGCCTGGAGATGGTCGGACCGTGGATTTCAGTGGAGCTGCAATGGGAACGTACCAATTTATCTGAAAGGGATTTTCCAACACGTTCTTGAACACGGATTTCCGCTCTAAAGCGGAGCGGACCTTGGCGCGATTAGAGAGGTGACTGTGAGGACGGGCTAGGGTAGCCATCTGAGTCTCGGGAAGCTTTGTGTAGCTATAACGCGTTCGGCGACTTCACAGCACTCCACTCAGGAAGCCGGTCGAAATATAGATCGGACCGTGAACGAGTCGAATGCTGTGTATGTTATGACAAGTAACGTGTAGGTATAGACGCGTGAAGTAGACACCGGCTCAGTGGCAGCAGCGCTGTGCACGACGGGTGAAAAATACTCAGGGAGTGGAACGGAGGTCGCTTCGGACTTACGGCGTTGAGATGTTGAAGGGAATCAACTCGCTTACTTGGGCTATACTAGCCAAGGTCCGGCTAGCGGCAAGTCTCCAATCAGAAAATCCCAGCGGACAGTCCCCCGTATGTCACTATCCGAAATTCTCGTAGGATCCTGCCCGAGAACGTACAGCCCTCAGGCGATTCCATGCCACTGCTTCTACAGCAAGTGTCACTATCACTCCCTATCATGATGCCATAATCCATCCTGTCAAAAGCATCGCCCACAGCTACTTGCGTTCGGCGCCGCCCTACGAATGCTTCACACATTGTCTCCGTTGGTTACAGACGTGGCCGCCCGCAAGCAGCGCGACCGCACAGAAAACTTGCGCCAGTTCGCTCCTACTGCTGACTATGACCCCGCACCTCGTCTCGACGTCGTCAACGTCCAGAGATACCCCCAAGCGACACTCACCGACAAGCAGAGAGCAATCGTAAACCGCGATGCCACAGCCGTCGTCGAACTCATCCGGGAACGCGTTTACACCTCAACCGAAGTCTTGACAGCAATTGTCACTGTCGCGATCCGCGCCAATGACGTGACCAACTGTCTCACAGAATCTTGCCTAAAGGACGCTTTTGAAAGAGCCGCAGAACTAGATCAGCATCTAGAAACGACCGGACAAGTCGTTGGACCACTGCACGGACTACCTGTCTCGATCAAGGACCATATTAATGTAAAGGGTCTGGACACATCGACTGGTTACACTGGTAAACATCGCATCTTTTTTGGCACACAAAATAACAACAACTCACCCTCTGTTGAGCTTGGGCGTACAGGACAGTGGCCGACAATGATGCCCTCGTGGTCAATATTCTAAGAAGATCGGGAGCCATCATATACGTTAAAACCCAAAACCCTCAAACCTTGCTTGTGAGCAGATAGCCTGTATGGTTAACCGGCCAAAGATTGACGTTCTTTCTAGTCGTTAGAAACTAATAATAATATCTTTGGGCAGACTGTCAATCCGTTCAACCGAAACCTGACTTGCGGAGGCAGCAGCGGAGGAGAGGGCGCCCTCATTGCTTGCCGCGGAAGTATATTGGGGGTTGGCACAGATATTGGTGGAAGTATCAGGGTCCCTGCGGCACATTGCGGCCTGTACGGCCTAAAGGGCTCGGTTGCCCGCCTCCCTCATTCCGGGCTCCTTGGTTCACACAACGGTATGGATGCAATCGTCGGCTGTGTGGGGCCTCTGGCCAGATCAGCGAGAGACCTTGGGCTTTTCTGCAAGGTGATGCTGGACGCCGAGCCATGGCTTCTTGAGCCACCGCTTCTCGAGATGCCATGGAAGGCGGACGTCGCACGAGGCCAAGATCTGCCAGAAAAATTAACTATAGCCGTGCTCTACGACGATGGCATCGTGGCTCCTCACCCACCAATTATGCAGGCAATCCGGAGATACGAGACGGAACTAACGAAAGCTGGTCACGAAGTCGTGCCGTGGAAGCCGCTGGACCATCAGAAGGGGTGGGAATTGATTGTGAGAACCGTCCCGTAGCCCAAACTCTCGACACTGCTGACGATGCTGCCCAGTTGAAGCTTTACTTTCTGGATGGCGGCGCAGAGTACCGGCAAGTTCTTCGTACCGGAGAGGAGCTGCCTGTTCCTCAAACCAAGTGGATCCTCGGTCAGATTCAGGATCCTCGTCCCTTCACCGTTGGCGACATTTTTCGTTTGAATGCTGAGCGTGAAACATTCCGCACCAGAGCTTTAGAACACTGGAATGCAACCAGGAGTCCCACGGGCCGTCCTGTGGATGCAATCCTATGTCCCGTTGCACCAACACTAGCGCCGCCTCATGATACGACGTGCTGGTGGGCATATTCATCGCATTGGAACTTGTTGGACCTCCCAGCTGTCGTGTTTCCTGTGGGCCAGTTCTCGGCTTCCCAGTTTCCTCTACCAGATCCTTTGTCGCACGCGCCGAGGAATGGGATAGAGGAGCGCATTGCCCGACAGTGGGACCCATCTACGTACGACAATGCTCCCATCAGTTTGCAGCTCGTCGGTCGTAGACACAATGAAGAGCGGCTGCTGGCTATTTTGAATGTCATCGAGGATATCGTTCCCTCCAAACTCCCGGGCGGTTGGGGGAAAGTCGGAGTGAATGGAATAAACGGGTACCACTGATACGTAGCGGGCGATAGCTAACACGGACATCGTATGTATGTCGCTTGTCAATGAGCGGCTTGACTTGTGGCCATTTCTCGTTGTTCGCTTTGCCGCAGTTGAGAAGTTTCATTCTGAACCATCGCGGCAGCCTGCTGTGTTAGTCCACGATGTCTGACGCGGCCAAGTGTGTTGAGCAAGTCACTCGTGGAGTAAGCCAGCGGGTGGTACTTCCCCCATCGAGTTTTCGAAACCCGTGGCAAGAGGTATCTTCAAGGTAATGTCATCATCAGCGAGCGTCGAGGTTACCTACTGTGGCGCCGGGGAAGCTGCTTCTTGTGGTGCTACACGGCGTCCTCCCAGTAAATCAATCCGTCGTTCCCTAACATTGCTCACTAATTCATGGGGCTCATTGTGCCAGACGTCGCACCCACTACCCTTGCTGACGTTCCATTATCGCCCTGGTTGTGCAGGATGGCTCGGACGTCCCATGGGCGGTTCCATGGAATCGGGAATGGTACTATCCACCTTCTGTCTAGCTTCTGAGCGCTTTCTGGTCCGGTCTCCTCATGCGTGAGGGGTGACGTGGCCATCCTCATACCACCACCAATTTCTAGCATCCCCTCTTTTCGGGCTCGCGCATCTTTTGACGTTCCAACAGAATTCTGGGGCACATGGATGCGGAACCAAGCGGCTGCAAATATCATTCTATTTGAAAAGGAGGCGTCGGACTTCCCCCGGGACTTTTATGACGAAGCAAGCAACGACTCGATCGAGTTCGTGCTTTCTTGCACAAAGGAGCCGCTGGGAAACTACCCAGTCACTTCTAAAATCGGCTATGCAACTAGCGCCGGAGGAAAAGCATGGCAAGAATATTACCGCTTCTCTGTTACGGATGAGTATCACCTCAACCTCATGTATATGTACCACCAAGAGTAGGCTGACAAAAAGCACATCTTGAGCAGGAATAGCAATGAGATTCAACAATGGCGAGTTGAAGATGCCCAGCAAGTTGCAAGCCAGACAGGAATGGGTGTGGAGGCCATCACAATGTCAACAGATGGCAAGTGGGCCTCGCGCTCCAATAATCTTGCAATTCTTTATAGGGAAGTGTGAGGCGGGGTGCTTCACCGTGGAATGCCTCAGCTGCAAACCCAGCGATGCGCATATACCAATCAGACGGGAGATCATGTCCATCGACGTCGAGCGCTATGAATCAGAACGCAGGGTGAGATGAATAGGACACGACGGGCATGAATACAGTCCCCTCGTCATATTATCTGAAATATCCGTTTGCGTCTGTGAAAAGAGAACACGCACACCACCAGGGGTAGATGGTCTAAAAAACTCGGTGATCGCACGTACAAGCGCCGGTGTGTGATTATGTCCGTTGAATCCAAAGCCTAAAACGTGTCCGTCAGATACCGATCCCACCTGGAGTCCTCCCATGGCTGGAAGACACCCCATAGCGCAACGACAGGTCTGCCCTTCTCACGTAGGTAGTTGGGACTGTCAAGCACGCGCTGTTCGTGAAGGAGGTGCATCCAGTCCCCCTCTAGAATATTTTGAATCTTGTCTGATGATACACCCGAGACGTCGCACCTAGCCAAAAATGAACACCTCAGAAGTAGTAGCGAGCGAAAAAAAAAACGTACATGATAGCGAACACACGACCCTCCGCCTTGGCAGCCTCCCAGACTCGAACCCCAATTTCATCCCTCAAGTCACGAATGCCATTCCCCACCTTAAACTCGCACTGACTCGCGAATCGCTGTGAAAACGCACCGTCCGCGCTATGCCGGACCATCCAATGAAAGTGCCGCCGCACGGTCTTGGGGTGCCGGGACGAAAAGAGATAGACGGGGTCGCCAGAAGATGTTTTGAGACCAGGCGCTGGGTAGAGTTCGGATGGGTCGTATTCGGAGGTGGAGGGCCAGAGGTCCGTGTTGGGCCGGCCACCGCAGGGGATGGGGGCATTGAACCAATGGAGCCAGGCGTGGTGACCTGCCCAGCGAAAGATCAACAACGAAAGGAATGAGAGCCTTCATGGGTAGATGACAAGGATCACACCTGGACCGATGGGCTCGCCCTCCCCAGCACACGTGAACCTGCGGAGGCCATCACGTTTGAGATGGCGTCCGACACTCACCAGCCCTGATAACCAAAGAGGTCCTTGTCTTGGATGGTCCTTGGATCGGCCCTGCGCAAGCAAGTCAGTATCGTACTTAGATGACGTGCCGGGTCTAAGCATACCGTCTCAGCGTACCTCCGCCTTGAAACTCACCACTCGCCATGAAACGAGGATGTGGTTTGGGTTAAGTGTAATATGTGTGATCTCCTCGCTACGGGTGCGCAGTAAACGTGATGATGGTGGTGATGAGAAGTACTGGGGGATTGGAGGCGCGAGTGGGTCTCCCACGGACACTTTTTTTAAGAACTCTGGCAATAAATCGGTTAGCCTATCTGCAAAACGTCTGAAATGAAGCAGCCGCTCTGTTGAGTAACGTTATCGCTTGACTACTCTACCGAGTCATTTGAGAGCTGTGATTGGAGGAAGCCCAGGGTACAAGGCAGGGTGTGTAATCCAAACCTGACCTAAACCAAAACAATCTGCTCATTGAGCACTCACTGAGCGCTTATGGTTTACAGATGCGCCCTAGTCGACGATATGACCCCGTCCAGCACATCAACAACATGGACGGCGTCGTCGTCGAACGCGCCCAGTTCATCGTCGACAGACTCAGAACGTGCGCAACCTGTGTCTATAAAGCCATCTCTGGCTGACATCTCTCTAGCATCCCTGACACGGCGCGTCTCTTGATCGCCATCGCCGGCGTCCCAGCATCTGGGAAAACCTCCTTCCCCGCCCGTCTCGTCCACACAGTCAATGCGCTCCTTTCTCACCCACCCTCATCTCCAGCCCAATCCATGCCTCAAGCAATCCTTGTGGGGCTCGACGGGTGGCACCTCACCCGCGCCCAACTCGATGTCATGGACGATCCAAAACACGCGCGCGACCGTCGCGGGATCCACTGGACGTTCGACGCGTCAGCCTATGTTGACTTTGTCGCTCTTTTGCGCCACCCAGTCTCTGTCGTGACCCATCATGATCTTCCTTCCGATCCGTCGGTCATTTACGCCCCTTCCTTCGACCACACGCTCAAGGACCCAACACCCGATGCGGTGATCATTAAACCGGCCCACCGCATCGTCATCATCGAGGGATTGTATACCATGCTCGACGTCGACCCCTGGCGCAGAGCGGTCATCCAAATGGATGAACGATGGTGAGTCGAGATCGACTCTGTGCGAGCAAAGACGCGCTTGGTCAAACGGCATGTACAGACTGGCGTAGCGAAGGATATGGACGAGGCGGTTTGGCGCGCAGAGAACAACGACCAGGACAGTGAGTGTGTGTCAAGTGTATCGATTCAATGCTGCTCATGACAGGATGCGGCAGACGGGAGGTTTATCTCCAGGAATATCTTTGACATGACGTATACCATCCAGAGTATTGACGACCCAGCGTATTCTATCTGAGCAATTCGAGTATTGTGGTCTAATTTGTAAGTTTGGCCCCATGATTGTAGGCTAGTTGGTGGGCTCTGCATGAATTCCTCCCCTGCCTCGCATCTATCGTCCCGCTCTGGGCACTCGACTGACTTCTCTGTGGATGACGGCCACAGCATAGTGCTGCGCACAGGGCCGCGTGCAGTATTCTTTGTGATGGGATGTGATGCCTGTAATGTCTTCTTTTCACCACATATAGTTCTGATTCAAGCACGTCGGATGTGCACCGGGGAACCATTACCGACATGCGTGTGCATGTTGTTTGACAGAAGGTCTCCGTTACCTTTTTTCGGACGACAAGGGGAGTGGCTAACTCGGTCGTTAAGGAACGATCATGTATACCAACAGAAGAACACGATTTTGAAACGGGACTAGCTGGGCCCGGAAGGTGAGAGGGCGTTTGTGTTGGTGTTGGGAGTGGACAATATCCTTCCGAATGTGTTATCACGGTCATACACTTGGTCACTGCAAGTGGTGTCATGGCAGTATACTTACGCTCCAGGCTGCCCATGGAGCACGATGGATCGATGCGTCCATTACTTGTGAGAGGAAAGTACAGAACGTTGACTGGTCTGTAGGGCATCAGCGACAGATCTCCGCTCCAGCTACAACGGGCGATCAGGGAAGTAGGCTCGCCATTGTCTGCTAAGTGAACATCTTTGTTCAGTCGGTCGGACAACGATGGTAATGTATGCGTGGTAGTACAGGTTTTAGTGAGAAGTTGAACACGCGATTGTGAGACACATAGGTTGCGGCAGATTAGCAACATGCTGCAGTGAGCAATTTCACGCAAAGTAAGTCATGTAGCATGGGATGTATGATGGAAAGACATGGCAAGAATGATTGAACATCTGTCTCTAAACAGTTGCGGGAGAAATACCATATACTCGAGTGAGGGACAAGTCTGGTGGTCCCCTCGACTTTCTCCGCGCACTTACCAGCCACCCTCCGAGCAGCTCGAGAGACGGAGGGCCGAGTCACTGGATGCTCCTTCAGGCCCTGTTCAGTGGACAATACCGTCGATAGCCTGGGTCACTCGGTGATGTGTGAACATCGCTGGGACAGCTCTGCCAGACCACGTGCGCCAGTAAGTGCAACCAGAGAGACAACCAGGAGATAAGAGCGCCAAAACTGGCCATGCACATGGATAGGACTACGGTTTGAGTAGGTCGTTGGATATATCCATGTCTTCCATTCTATGGAGAATGTTGGGCTGGAGTTTGAGCGGGGCGCAGTTTGAGAATGTGCCGTACTCTTCGCACAGCATGATGCAAACAACGATGATGAGCATCACCTCTGGCGACTGCTTTGATCATCCCAACAAAGTCATATTGGCAGGACCCGAGCAAGCACAGACCTTATATATATCGAGAGCATCACGAGGAAACTAAAACGCCTTGCTCCTTGACATTTCGACGCCGAGGACTTTGGTACTGTTGAAAGATGTCGTCAACGAATGGTAGGTAGCAACTCTGGGGAGTGATTGGGCAATGCTGATATTCAGGAAGGCCAAACTATGGTGCTCAACACTGGTCATTCTGGCGAGGTGCAAGTGGTCGCATTCCAGGCCGATGGAAAGTACCTTTTAAGCGGGAGTACTGATGGGATTCGACGATGGCGAGTTGAAGATGGCCAGCAAGTCGCAAACCAGACAGGAACAAGTGTGGTGGCCATCGCAGTGTCAAGGGACAGCAAGTGGATCACGTATGGAACCATTGGCGGCGGTGCGAGCGTGTGGGATGCAGAAATGCAGGAAAAGGTCAGCAGTGTGGAGGGCGTAGAATGGGTATGTGGAGTGGAAGTCTCTCCAGATTCGACCAGGCTGGCCATTGGGACATGGAGTGACACAGCAAGCATCTGGAGCATTGTGAGCGGAGAAAGACTCGTTGGCCCACTCAAACACAACAATACCGCCAAGGGGATCAGGTTCTCCCCAGATGGTGACCGCATCATCACTGCTTGCTACGACGACGGCATCTGTGTTTTCGATAGTCACACTGGCCAGGAACTCATCAGAATCAAGACTTCCATACCTGCTGGCGCTCTGGCTACTCCACTTGCATGGTCAAGCAATGGGCAGCAACTCTTCTGCACATGTGTGGACAACCGAATCAGGACTTTCGATGCTTCAACTGGGACCCGGCTTGCTGAGTCATCAATCCTCCATGGCAGTCTTGGCCACTCCATCGTTCTTGCCCCTAATGGCAAATTCATCGCTACATTCACGTTTCGTTCGATCCTGTTCATCGACACCTCGACACTCACTCTCATTTGTTCAGTTTCCCTGGATGGCAGAGCAGATGTATGGTCAATTGCTCTCTCCCCTGACAGCAGCTATGTCGCGACTGGACAAGGAGGTGGGAAAATTGTCATACACGACCTCAGCAAGATTCTGCCTGACTCATATGGCCCTTTTCACGTATGTGGTTGTCCTTGACTGTCAGACAAGCCCCAGCCCATCATTCGCAATGACAAATCATGTAGGTATCTGCTGAGGACAACGTACAACAGGATGAACAATCATCGGCATCGAATGGCGGCCACGGTGATGAGTCACCTGATACAAATCAAGTAGGACATTTCCATCCCATCGCCAACGATCGCGGCTGACTCCATTGTGTGGATACAACAGGAGCATTCAGAGAAACACAAGCAACTCGAGTCCGAGAGACAGGGTAATGACAGTGCAGGCATTGATCTCCTCGACGTATGAATTTGTTCGTTTCTCCCTGAAGCCGGTTCTCATGATGGTATAGGTCGAGGTATCAAACGCGCCTGCTTCACAAGCATTCAACTTTGACGAGGTTCGTAACCAACTCATTCTCTAGTTCCCTCCGTGTTAATGCTACTCAAGCCCCTCTTCTTAACCTCATCTGCTCATCCTCTGGAGGACGATGGTGGACGCCTACCAGCAGCCTCCACCCCGGCGGCACGTGGGGAAGGAAGTCACAACACTGTCGAGTCACGCCAGCGCGACTCGATATTCAAAAAGTGGCTGCGAGGCAAGAACAATAAGGACACTAGTTCACGCACACCTGCTCGGTTCTCTAGAAAGTCGCGACAATGCGAATCTCCCTCTCACTCGCCAGTCAGAGTGAATGTCGTGAATATGGGTCCTTCGACAATAGCTGCAGGCCAACGCCGACGGGTGAGCACTCTTTGATAGAAGCCAAGGAATAGATCTGACATGTTGACATATCTCAGCGAGCGGTGTGGATGCCTGTCATAAAGCCACAAGTTGGTTGTTTCTCACATCTGCATATGCACAATGGCTCATCGCACATTACAGCCCAAATCATCTCGCAAGGCTACAGTCGCGAAACGTCCTAACAAAGGTGTTTCCTCTAGCGTACACGCAACAGAGGCAGATCAGGTGCGTCTCTTTTCGACGATGGTAGACCTTGTCATGACAGGTCACATTCTATTAGACAGAACAAGCTTGCAATCCATCTGAACCATCGGCTGCTGGGGTCCACATCACGGTATGGGTTCATTGTCCATTTACATCGTCAACCTTGTAATCGGTCGACATCAGGAAGGACCCCGCTATTCATCCCTCATAATCACTGTTCCCACCTGGATGTGCTGTTTTTGTTCTGGCGCACACGATGAGGCAGATAGTTCTAGGTGATTTGATGCAACCCTTCCATACTATCAATTGGCAGTATATGGATATAGTACCTTTGAGTTTGTGCTACCTCGCTACATCTGCATGAGTCCTAATAATGCCATCTAAAATCGAGTTCTCCGAGACAATTATTCAACTGTCATGATTGTAGTGTGAGGTTTGAGATTGGGGGAAGTATGCGATTGATCAGACCTAGTATGCTAAGTGGAGGGCTGTCGCAGAAGTCAATTGTTGGAAAGAATCCCGCCTATCAGTGTTCGGTTTCGTGTATCAGAAATAGGTACTGGTGAAAGGGAATGAGTTAGGCGCATCTGGGGAAAAGAGTACATGACCCATCTATTTGCCAACATTGGCTCGCTGTGGATATTCTGTCCCAACTACATATGATGTACGCACACGCAGAAGACAATGGGTCATGTGTTCCAAGCATGTGATGATGGCACTCGCGACGAGCACGTACTCACGTTAATATGGGTAGAGCAGACGCAGAGCGTAAGAGGGATGATCAAAGACTCCCTTGATTCAGCATCGTTGATGTCACATGCTGGTGTTACAGATGCGCTCGTACAACACTCTTGGCACGCGTGTGATGTCTCTGCCCGCTCAGGTGCACGCCACCGATGGGTGTTCCTATCGGTGATGCATTCGTGTCTGTGAGTTAAAGCACTCAAATCCAGTGTTGTTAACGCCAATGAATGGTAACTGAGTGACGAACCGATAGAACAAAGCGCGAAGTAAGGTGAGGCGGTGGATCCGTGTCCAGCATGGTGACTATGCTGTCGAAGACTTGTTGTACGAGCTCACGTCCCACCTTCCCCGTCCAGGACATCCCGCCCTACAAATCTCCTTGCCGTCTTCTGACCACCTTGAGAAGGAGGTCTTGCAGCAGATCAGAGACCTGTCGCAGCTGTGCTAGGCTAGTGAGTAATTTATTTTGCAGAGCGAGTAACATAGAACGGCAGGCGCATAAAGACATGGTGAGGACTGTCGAACACCTACCCTGGGAGTAATACTGTTCCATCCCAGCATGGCACATGCGTATGTAAGGAGTAGATGATTCCCTTTGACTTTATGCATAGGCTACCGATGGAACCAAAGTGAGGCGTGGCTCCATCAACTGAACTGGGTCTGAGAGTGGCGTTGAGTAATATGGCCCAATTGTTTTTTTAGGCTGCCAAGAGGGTGAGCATCACTGGGGGAGTGGAATGCTACTGGGGGCAGCTCTCTCAGTCCAAATACGCCTGTAGGCACAACTAGTCGAGTCCCGAGGGGCACACTCAACAAGTGAGAACGCCAAAGCTAGTCACGCACCTGGGCATAAGGTATATAGAGTGGGCCCATAGATGTACAATTGTCTTCAATTTTACAGGAAACTTATCCCCGCCTGGAGTCTGAGCAAAGCCAGGTCGAGAACACGCTGCACTTTGTGCACAGCATGTTACAAGCTGAGCGGTCTGTTGTGGATTGGATTACATACCTGTCGTGAACCTTCAGCCAAGATATGGCGGGTGCTCGCTGTTGGAGATCACGCCGTAGATAGTATATTCTCTTCCTTTCCTTACTACCGTTCGACCTACACTCCTTACATTACCATATTTAGACATCGCTATTTCCCACATCGTACGGTACAATCCCTCTCCTCCAGTCTTTCATACGACCGACTGGAGGTGAGTATCTAGACACTCGTTACCACTCGTATACCCGTACTTATGCTGTACAGGACCTAACGGTCCGATTCTCTAGGTAATATATAGTCTTTCATACGACCGACTGGAGGACATAATGGTCTGATTCTCTAGCTCGCGCCCCGTTCTCTCACACTCGCAAGTCGCAGGATAAGACTACCTGTGGTAATGATAATGAGGTTCAAACGTTCACCCCTGGCGACTGCTTGCCTGTACCACTAACAGTGACAACAATCACAAGTATCAAACTGATGGTATCTCTAACAATACATGCACAATTATCAGACGACAGACCTATCCATCATGGCGGGGAAAAAAAAAAGAGGGACACTCGTTTCGATCGAGCGACCTCAGAGTCGGGGTTTTGAGCCCCGCGCGCTTCCTCTCCGCCATACTCTACTTACCATGTGAAGGAGTGGATTACTAGTCGCTCGGGTGAGTGTCACCTCAACTCATGTATATGTACCACTAACAGTGGCAACAATCACAGGCGTCAGACCAATGGTATCTCTAACAATACATGTACAATTGTCAGACAATAGACCTATCTATCACAGCGGGGGAAAAGAAAAAGAGGACACTCGTTTCGATCGAGCGACCACCGAGTCAGGGTTTTGAGCCCTGCGCGCTTCCTCTGCGCCATACTGCTCTACTTACCAGCTGAAGGAGTGGATTACTAGTCACACTCTCGGGCGAGTGTCACCTTAACCTTATGTATATGTACCACTAACAGTGACAACAATTGCAAGTGTCAAACCAATGGTATCTCTAACAATACATGTACAATTGTCAGACAATAGACCTATCCGTCACGGCGGGGGGGAAAAAGGGACACTTGTTTCGATCGAGTGACCTCAGAGGCAGGGTTTTGAGCCCCACGCGCTTCCCCTGCGCCATGCTGCTCTGCTTACCACTGAAGGAGTGAATTACTAGTCGCACTCTCGGGTGAGTGTCACCTCAGCCTCATGTATATATACCCTTAACAGTGACGACAATCACAAGTGTCAAAAATGGCGTCTCTAACAATACATGCGCAATTGTCAGACTATAGACCTATCCATCACAGCGGGGGGAAAGAAAAAGAGAACACTCGTTTCGATCGAGTGACCTCAGAGTCGGGGTTTTGAGCCCCGCGCGCTTCCTCTGCGCCATTCTGCTCTACTTACCATGTGAAGGAGTGGATTACTAGTTGCTCGGGTGAGTGTCACCTCAACCTCATGTATATGCACCACTAACAGTGACAACAATTACAAGTGTCAAAAATTGTGACATGCACAATTGTCAGATGCGATAGACCTATCCATCATGGCGGGGGAAAAGAAAAAGAGAACACTCGTTTCGATCGAGCGACCTCCGAGTCGGGGTTTTGAGCCCTGCGCGCTTCCTCTGCGCCATGCTACTCTACTTACCACATGAAGGAGTGGGTTACTAGCCACACTCTTGGGTGAGTGTCACCTCAACCTCATGTATATGTACCACTAACAGTGACAACAATCACAAGTGTCAAGCCAATGGTATCTCTAATAATACATGCACAATTGTCAGACTATAGACCTATCCATCACAGCGGGGGAAAAGAAAAAAGAGAACACTCGTTTCGATCGAGTGACCACCGAGTCAGGGTTTTGAGCCCTACGCGCTTCCTCTGCGCCATGCTGCTCTACTTACCATATGAAGGAGTGGGTAACTAGTCACACTCTCGGATGAGTATCCTCATGTATATGTACCACCACTACCAGTGAGAGTAGGCTGACAGAAAGCACATCTTGAGCAGGAATAGCAATGAGACTCAACAATGGCGAGTTGAAGATGCCCAGCAAGTTGCAAGCCAGACAGGAATGGATGTGGAGACCATCACAATATCAACAGATGGCAAGTGGGCCTCGCGCTCCAATAGTCTTGCAATTCTATATAGGGAAGCTTGTCAGGCGGGGTGCGTTCACTGTGGAATGCCTCAGCTGCAAACCCAGCGATGCGCATATACCAGTCAGATGGGACCTCGTGTCCATCGACGTCGAGCGCTATGAGTCGGAACACAGGGTGAGATGAATAGGACACGACGGGCATGAATGCAGTCCCCTCGTCATGTCCAACAACGATCTGAAATATCCGTTTACGTCTGTGAAAAGAGAACACGCACACCACCAGGGGTAGATGATCTAAAAAACTCGGTGATCGCACGTACAAGCACCAGTGTGTGATTACGTCCATTGAATCCAAGGCCTAAAACGTGTCCGTCAGATACCGATCCCACGTGGAGTCCTCCCATGGCTGAAAGACACCCCATAGCGCGACGACAGGTCTGCCCTTCTCACGTAGGTAGTTGGGACTGTCAAGCACGCGCTGTTCGTGAAGGAGGTGCATCCAGTCCCCCTCTAGAATATTTTGAATCTTGTCTGATGATACACCCGAGACGTCGC
>JBBPMH010000104.1:0-60067 GCA_038090235.1 Pulveroboletus ravenelii
TTCGCTTGTTCTGCTGTGTACTTAGATACTTTTCCCCTTTGCTCTGGCCCTCTTGTACTATGGCTCTGACTCTGCTCTGCCTGCAGTACCAGTTGTTCCTAGACTGGTACCTGGTTCCATTCTCCATCTCTCCATTCTCTGTCTTTACATTCTTTGTGTATGCCACATTCTCGCTTATACTCTCCTTATCTCACTTAGTTACTCCTCCACATGGTTTCACCCCTATACCATGTGCTCATACATACTGTACTGCCTCTGCACTCCTGTATATAAGTCCGATCCGCTGAGGACTTACTTCTCAGTTCGAATATTAAAGTCTTTTAGTCCTTTCTTCTTCTCTGCTATCTCCTCTTCTCTGTCCTTCCTCCTGTCTGACAGATTCCATCTCCGTCCCTTTGACCCCTCCCTGTCTGATCTCTGAAATATGAGGCCCCAGGATCACCAGGGCACAGCACTCCACCCCGAGTTGCTGAAGCTGAAGGCCTCACACCTCCGACCTCCACTCAGTACCCCCTTTGTGCTCTCCCATTGGAGTTAGCAGCAGAGCAGACTCTGACACTTACCAAGAAAGATCATTCTTAGGACTGGTCAACACCATGCGATGCTGCTTTCAAAGCACTGAAAGATGCCTTCAACCCGTCCTCCAATTGCCTGACCCAACCTGACCTTTTTCCATCTCTACCGATGCCTCAAAATGGGCAACCGGAGAAATCCTCCTCCAACTGGACAGAAACAGCAATCTCAAACCCTGTGCCTATTTCTCCTAGTCTCTCTCTCCCGCAGAATGAAACTATGACATCTATGACCAAGAACTTCTCATGATTATCCAAGCCCTCAAAACCTGGTGTCACCATCTCCATGGTTTTCTGTTCCCCATAGATGTCCTTACCAATCACAAAAACCTAACCTACTTTAAGGAATCACACAACCTCAACTGCCACAAAACCTGTTGGCTTCTTGATCTAGCCAATTTTGACCTCCATTTCACCCATATCCCTGGTTCCTCCCTTGCTGCCCCCAATGCACTCTCCTGCTGTTCAGATCATGCCACCTCTGAAGACAACAACAACAGCAACATCACCCTGCTCCCCACTAGCCTCTTCATCAGTCTAATTGACACTAAGCTCACTACCAAAGTGGCCCACTCCTCCACCACTGACCCCCTCATTCTAAATGCCCTTCATGCCCTTGAGGGTACTGTCCCCTCCCAATTCCACTTCTGTCTCTCTGACTGGCACTTTGACACCAGTGTTCTTACTTACCAGGGACGTGTCTACTTACCTAACTCTCTCTGCTGCAAAGTAGTCTCATGTTATCATGACCACCCTTCTGCCAGCCACCTGGGCTTCCTAAAAACCCAACAACTCATCTCTTGCGACTTTTGGTGGCCTGGGCTAGCCTCCTTCATCCAACATTACATCCAGGGTTATGCCCTCTGCCAACAGAATAAGGTAAACATGCACCCCATGGTCGCCCCCCTCACCCCTATCTCCTCTTCCTGCACCCAGCCATTCCAGCAATTATCCTGTGATTTGATCACTGACCTCCCTCTCTCCAATGGCTTCGATAGTCTACTGGTCATGGTTGACCATGGGCTTATGAAGGGGGTGATTTTGTGCCCAACTAAGAAATCTGTCACCACTAAAGGAATTGCCCATCTCTTTTTCCACAAAGTATACTCTAGATTCGGCCTATATGACAAGATCATATCCGACTGAGGCCCTCAATTCACCTCAGAATTTGCCAAATCCTTAGCATCTCTCCTTGGATACTCCCTAGCCCTCTCCACCGCCTACCACCCTCAAACCGATGGAGAAACTGAACAGGTCAACCAAGAAGTTGAAACATACCTTCGAATCTTCTGCTATGACAACCTAACCAACTGGGCTGAAAACATCCCTATGGCAGAATTCACTCACAACCACCACCCCCACTCAGTTACCGGCCAATCACCATTCTATCTCATAATGGGATACAAACTGAAACCCCTCCCCATGATCATTGTGGAAACAAATCTTCCCACTGTTGAATCATGGCTCAAACTCTTATCACATATAAGAAATGAAGCCCTGGCAGCACACAAACTAGCCCACCAAGTGATGAAATCAAGGAACACATGAGGCTTCAATCCATGGAAGCACAGAGATAAGGTATGGCTGGAAGCCCAGAACTTGAAATGTTCCCTCACCAGCCCTAAATTCACCCCAAAATGAGAAAGACCCTTCATGATCATGAAAGTCTTATCCCCAATCTCCTACAAACTCTGACTTCCTGCCACATGGAAAATTCACCCTGTGTTCCATGCTTCTCTCTTATCATCCTATCGCAAAAACAATGTACATGGATGGAACTTCCCTGCTCCACCACCAGATCTAATAGAAGGTGAAGAGGAATACGAAGTTGAAAAGATTGTATGTCATCAAGGAGCTCTAACCCAATGGCAATACCTCATCTGATGGAAAGGTTACTTAGCAGAAGAAGACTCATGGGTTTCTGAACCAGAAATGAATAATGCCCCACATGTTCTAAATACATATAAACGCCTCCATCCTAAGTTCTTCCCCCATCCTGCCCCCCATACAATCCGCTACATGTCTACCTCCGATGCCTCCTCTTGCCCCTCTCACTGAGTACCCTCCCCTGACCCCAGGAATGCTCAAAAGTCTCCTAGAGCTGGAGCAATGGCTAGTGCAGATCTTCCACCCATTCAGGGACCATGAGCGAGCGTTTCAGCTCCTCTTCATCCTGTTCAACAGGATTCTCTAACAACTGGACCAACCTCTCCCTCCTCCATGATGCCCTCCTCTCCTACT
Source organism: Pulveroboletus ravenelii (assembly GCA_038090235.1). Lineage (NCBI taxonomy): Eukaryota > Fungi > Basidiomycota > Agaricomycetes > Boletales > Boletaceae > Pulveroboletus > Pulveroboletus ravenelii. The sequence continues at coordinate 2,814 of JBBPMH010000104.1, forward strand.
GACTCCCCTGCCTGCCCCAGCACCCCCCACCCTACCATCAGCAAATGGAGAATCCTCCACCATGCTCACAATGATGGAATCACACCTCCCACCATCCCCATTTACACCCAATGCCTCCATAACGACCTCCCCAACAACAATTACCACAATCTCCTAATAACCCATCTTGGAGACCTCCGCCTCACTATCCCAATGGATGATGACCTCACCCCCAGCTCTCCTCTCACCTCCCTGACCGATGCATTTCTCAAAATTTGTCATCTTGATTTGCTGATTGACCCACTCAATTCCCATTCCGACTTGATCATTGCAAAACACCATCTTTGCTCCATTCGGGCTGTCCTTTGTGGACATCTAGGGTCCATCAGGTACCAGATGGGGCTGGGAGAATACCTAGTAGACCTCAATCGTTATCTTGTGGAAAAAGCCGAACACAACTGCTCCTACTACCATCACTCCATTACCACCCACTTCGCTAATCTAGAACATTATGAAACCCCTTCCATCTTCTCTTTCCCCCTCGACCCAGAAGAACTAGCTGTCTTGGAGAAAAAGGAACATTCATACTGGGAATGACACCCTTGGCCCCCTCCCCACCTCCCATCTGCTCTATAGCCAGGCCTGCTTCTACTGCCATCGTCCGGGACATGTAAGGGTTAACTGCAAATTATATAAATGCCCAACCTGTCACACATGGGCCCCAGGCCATACCCAATACCAATGTGCAACCATTCATTGTCAAGCAAATGTTCCCCTGTGCACTCCTCTCAGGGTGGACTTGACCAGTGCCTGGAACTACCACCTGTCCACCTCCTCATCTTCCTTGTCCAACAGGTCCCATTGCTTAACAAATCCTCCTTTCCTACCATCTCCATCCCCTCCTTCCCACCAACTTTGCCACCAAAAGCTCTTTCATGCATGCCCTCGTCAGTGCTCTAGGAGCCCCGTCTCTATCCCTCCCTCTTATGCAGACTCTCCTAATGATGACCCCTTTACTGCTGAAGCATACAGCAACATGACTGGTTCCCCAGGGTACAGCTATCAGGAATTTTAGGAAGTTGATGGTGTCTCTTCATCTTAAACAGGGGGTAATATTATGTTTTCTATTTCCTTGTCTATTATTTCCATGTTTTGTCATAGGACTTTACTCTCCTCGTCTGATTTTCTCGTATCGGACTCATAGCTCCACACTTAGTCACTGAGTTCCTTTAGCTATTCATTAACTGACTCATACATATGTTTACCAATCCATGTTTTCTCCTCGTTATTCTTGTTTTACCTTGATACTCTCTGATGTACTATAAAAGCCTGCTCATAGATCTACCAGTTCTTTAGCTTAGACCTACTTGGCAATCTACATTGTTCCTTCCTCTAAGTGTCCTCACTCCACACTTGACTGAGCACTCAGCTCTTACCCTCGTCCCCTTGCCAGTAAGCCACTGGGTGAGATCCTTAACCTAAGAACCTTTGTTGGCTAGTTGTCGAACAAACCCTCAACCCTGCTAGTTGCAGGCTATGTCCCTTGTCCTCGATCTGTTATAGCAACATGCTGACAATATTCCTCATCCCAGATCCTTAGCCAAGTCCACATCTTGATCCTTTGGGATCAAGCGTAACAATGCCAAGAGGACACTTGACACATATAAACAGCTCCACCCCAAGGTTTTCTTTCCCATCTCCTCTTTCTCACACTCTATCAACATCATGTCCATCAGCCCCACCAACTGTCCCAATGTCACCTCCCCCCTTGTCCCCTCTAATCTTGTCACCTGCAGTTCTCCTGTGTCTTCTCATCATACAGAATTGACTATGGGACCTCCTTTACCCTACCCAATTAGCATTGAGAACTCTCCTGCTCACGTTTGCACGACTGGCCTGTTTGCTGATGTTACTGTTTTCATCTCCAGCATGCCCTTCTCTGAATCGTCAGTAACCCCCACAACCTCAGTCTCCTCTAACAGCTCATACTTCTTTACCCCTGCAGAACTCACAGAGATTTACCCTGTTTCCCTACCAGAGAACCCTGTCCATGTCCCAGATACTCCCTGTCCTGAGCCAGAAGAATACCCTAGTTCAGAGCTCATTGTAACTGATCCAGGAACTCGCCTGGTCACTTTCAGCTGGAGGTACCCCAATGGACAGAAAACATCAGAAGGACCTCATTGTTATTGCCTGCTAGGGGATATTCACCCACCAGAAGTACCCTTCCATGCCTATAGGTTGCAAGATAGGACCCCAGATGAGCAGTATATGGCCACATTTCTTATACACCTAACTGACTCGTGCATAATGATCCCTATCAAAGCTGATCTAGAATAGGAGTCCCCCCTTGCCATGCTGGCAGGAGCCTTTCTTCAGACTGCCCGCCTTGATCACATCATTGATGGAGTTCTCAGTCACCAAGACCTCATTATTGTTACTTATCTACTCCATTCCATCTGTGCCCGGTTGTGTGGACTCCTCGGAACCTTGGGATTCCAGATGGAATTTAGGGAGTACCTGCAGGATCTTAACTGATACCTAGCAAAAGTTACAGCACCAGCAAGGGCAGGAGATAGCACCACCCCCTCTGCACACTATTTCACTGATTATGTAAATTGCCACACCTCCGAGTCACCATGAACACTGTCCACATCCTCATCCCCCCTCTCACCAGAGGAATCCGCCACCATTAATACTCTTTCCAACTTATACTGGGCCTCACACCCTTGTCCACTACCAGAAAATCACCCACTCTACTCCCAGGTGTATTTCACTTGCCACTGTCTGGGGCATTGTCGTGCTAACTGTCAGTTCTACCAATGCTCTATTTGTCTGGAGTGTGTTATATTTTTCCTTATCTTTACTTTGTTTCCCCTGTTTATCATTGGACATTAGTCTCCTCGTCTGATTCTCTTGTATTGGGCTCATAGTTCCATACTTAGTCACCAAGTCTTTTATGCCCTTCACCTACTGACTCATGCGCTTAGCAATCCATGTTTACTTTTCATTGTCCTTGTTCCACCTCGTTTACTTTCAATGTACTATAAGAATCTGCTTGTAGATCTACCTGTTCCTTAGCTTAGATCTACTTGGCAATCTACATTGTTTCTTCCTCTGTGTGTCTTCACTCCACACTCAACCAAGCACTCTGCTCCTACCTTCATCCCCTTGCTAGCAAGTCGCTAGGCGAGATCTTTAATCTTGAACCTTTGTTGGCCAGTTGTTGGATGAACTCTAGACCCTGCTAGTTGCAGGATATGTTTCTTGTCCTTACCCCACTGTAGCCGATTGCTAACAGCTTTTCACATTCTCGTCACTTAGCCAAGTCTGCGCTTGACCTTTCAGGATCAAGCATAACAGAGTGGGCCCTAAAGCATGCCCAATATCAATATCACCCTTGCCATCATGTCCCCACTCCCACTCTCATCTCAGTAGACTGAACTATGGTACACTCTCCACAACAATCCCCCATGACCTCCTCCTCTTCCAGTTTTCCAGGCACTGGGTCTCAAGCCTCTCCTGTCTCTCCCTCACCTGTGCACCCCTACCACAACCATCATGGGCCTTTTCATGTATGCAACTGTCAGATCTCTGGGAGTCCCCTCCCTATCCCTCCCCCTTGTCCAGACTCTCCTGTCGACAATACTGGGGATCTGACTAACTCAGTTAGATACTATAATAACACAGGTTCTTCTGGAGTGGAATTCAGAGAGTTTTAGTGGTTGATAGTGTCATCACATGATAAACTGGGGGTAATGTTACAATTCTCTTTTCTTTCTTGGTCCAACCCCTGACCCCTATGTCTTATCTTTTGCCCTGTATCCAGTTAGTCATTTGAACTTACCCTCCTGGTCTGATTCTCTCATATCAGTCCTAGTGTTCCTAGTTTACTCATTGCTCCTCTTCTGCCATTCATCATCTTACTCAGGCTGATTCCTCAGCAGTGTATGTCCTCTGTTTCTCCTTGTCATATTATGTTTGGTTCTCCCTAGGTATATAAGTCCACCTCGTAGATACCACTATCTCCAGCTTAGACCTACTCAGCAATACACCTAGTTTCTCCTCCTCATGTCTTTGCTCTACACTTGAGTGAGCACTTAGCTCAGACCCTCATCATCAGTTGACAGCCAGTCAGACTGAACCCTTCATCACTTGCCAACCAATTGTTGGGCAAACCCTTGACCCTGCATAATGCAGGCTATATCCCTCATCCTCATCCCTGTAGCCATTTGCTGACAGGAACACTTGTTCTCTGTTCTTAGCCAAGTCCGCACTTGACTCTCCAGGATCAAGTGTAACAAAGGGTTTGCTCAACAATTGGTTGGCAAGTGACAAAGGGTTCAGTCTGACTGGCTGTCGACTGGTGACAAGGGTCTGAGCTAAGCACTCACTCAAATGTAGAGTGAAGATATAAGAAGGAGAAACTAGGTGTATTGCCAAGTAGGTCTAAGCTGGAGACAGCAGTATCTACAAGACAGACTTATATACCTAGAGAGAACCAAATGTAACATGACAAGGAGAAACAGAGGACATACACTGCTGAGGAATCAGCCTGAGTAAGATGACAAATGGTGAAAAAGGAGCAATGAGTAAACTAGGAACACTAGAACTGATACAAGAGAATCAGACCAGGAGGATAAGTCCAAATGACTAACTGGGTACAGGGCAAGAGATAAGACATAGGGGTCAGGGGTCAGACCAAGAAAGAAAGAAAAACATAAGAGGATTGTAACAATAAGAGAGGATCAGGTGAGGGGATCTAAGGTTCAAGGGCTAAGCAAAAATGACAAAGAGAAGAATACAATGGAATATGAAGGAATAACAGAGAAGGTGTGACTAAGTTACAGGGGACACCTTTAGTGGTGTAGGCATAATCTGTTGGCAGATTGTGCCAAACAGGTGGGGAGTTCAAGGAGTGTTCAGTGTGGGTATGGATGATTTGGTGGTGAACCAGAGGGGATGTGGACGTGCAGTTGGTATTGGTTGGTGTCATGGGGTGTGCCATTTAGAAAAAAGAATAGGGGTCATGTGCTTATACAAGCAAGTCGTAACAGTTGTCTCTAGCCATATTTCATGTAATTTGTACTTGTGGTAACATGTATTATAACAATTACATATCACTGTCATAGTTGCTGTCATCAATGTTGCTGTCAGTATCAATGTCCATGTCTAATACTTAAGCATTCCTGAGTCATATATAATTGTCTCACATCCAAACTCATATTCTTATTCCTCTCATCCTTAAGATTATCAACACTGGTATTGATGTTCCCTTGCAGAGGACCATTAGGGTCATTATCAGATATATCTTCTTCTTTTGGGTTGATGCATAATAATATAGTTGTAAATGGTGCAAAGCACCACTGGGATGCATACCTGAATATTAAGAGAGTAAGGAAGTGACAGCAGGAGGATTCAAAAGTACTTCTTTAGGACATCACATGCATGTTTGATGACATTCTGTGCTGATGTGTGTCATAGATTAAACAATTCTTGATGATTAGTAGGCCTGTATTTCATCAGTTTTAGCAAAAAAAAAAAAAAAAGATATTGCTCACCACATATTTGTATGGCCTCATTCTGCCAGGTGGTAGTGAATTCCTTAATATGAAACAAGTATCAATGGCTTAGAGGGAAACCCAAGGTTACTAAGAAGATACTTGCCATCAGAAATATCCAAGTTGCATAAGCAAGTGTCACTAAAGATCCAAGCATCTGAAACAGACTCCTCCCATCTAGTGAGCACATATATAAAATGGAAATCAAAGTCATGCATGAAGAGGCAGTTTTGTGAGAGAAAACCTCTGTGGTTTTAGTAAGGGGAAGCCAAATGAGCAGGTGATGCTATTAAAAGATGGGTACCATCAATTTCATTGATTGTGTCCTTGAAGTACAGCCAAAAAATCTTGTTGGAACATATCTTGTAAGAGAAATTGTCAATATCAGGTGGTTTGACATAAGTCATATGTATAGAATGGTCACAACAAGAAAATTGTAACTATCTTGCAAAAATACATTATAGGATGATCAAGTTCTATAGTAGCAGTTTAATAGCAATTTGACATACATACATTGAAATGGTTCCATTTGCCTGTTAAAATTGCTTACCTATGTGCCTTGAAGGCAGGCTAGTGACACAGGTATGCAAGAAAATGGCAAGCTGTTCCTCAAGAGAAACAGACCTCAAGTTTGAGTAGCTGTAGTTTCTGAGTATTGTGATGAGTTCATTTCAGATGCAATCTGGATAGCCTATCAACAATTCCAGTACAGCCTGCACTGAAAAGTATAGACATGTGATAGGGTTCTGGGTTCTTATGGGGTGAAAAAACTGAAGCAATGACATGTTGGAATATGCAAGCATGTGCACAGCTACACTCAGTACAAACATTCTTGAATGGTTCCTTTGTTATTCAAGGTGTGAACATTGGCTATACCTGGTTGGTATCACAACAATAAATCATGTGACCATGTATGTATTGTCATGCCAATTCATTGCATTCTAATCACAGAAAAGATCTGTAGAATATGTATACTGATCATGTTGGGGGATGGATGAAGCAAGTTTCAAGGCATGAGTTTTTTTGTTGGCCATGAGCATCTGTGTCAGTCTATATATGAGAGGATGCTGAGACGATCTTCAGATTATATTCGGGTCCGGGCCGGTACCGCAGTGGATATTCGAATCGGGTCCAAGTACGATATTTGGGCGTGTTTGGCTGTGTCCGCTACGATTTCGTGTCCTGGATGAGCCTGTTAGCGCCCTCGTTCCCCTCGAACATGTCCGAGCCCTGGATCCGTATCGATCCGAGGTGGGCGTCATACGCTCCTTGTTCCGGCGTGTTCCTTCCTGTTTAAGCTTCACAACCATCACTGGTGATGGTAGATCAAGAGATTTCTGCCACGTGCGCGCACCTATAAAACAAGTCGAGGAACGGAGTCAGACATCGCTTGCCAAGATTATTAGACTAAGGAATGTATTACTGTATATGAACATGAAATCATACTCTCTACAAGTCACTCATGCTCATGTATGCAATGGTGTTGTGAATGATAGATCAGATGGTGGTACATAACGAAGGGAATTATAGGATGTATGGCAGTTAACATCAAGATAAAATGGTGTTCATCAGCCTGGCCAGCAGTTGACGATGGTATAGCTATCTCGGAGTGATGCGAAGCGAGGACTCCAAGTGTCATGCAGAGACGTAGCAATCACTTCACCCAATTTTCAATTTCCTGAGCTCTTTCTGGACATCACCGATATTTGAGCGGTTCCACTCGCCCACCCAGTCTTGCCTCGACCGCACGGTGGATGGCCTGCTGTCACTGGCCCACGCAGCCTGGGTGCGCATGACCTGAACGGACTGGCTCCGTCTTCTCTGTGGACGGCTCTGTGGAATTGTGGCGGGCTTCGGCCCTGGCTGGGCAGGGAGGACAAGCTCGACGGGGATGTTTTCGCCAAGATGATGAGCAAGCTTCGCCATCCGTTTCCGATGGATCTCAGCAACGTCAGGGACGGTGGGAGTGACAGGTGTGCGCGGCGAGGGCAGCGGTGCAAGACGCTCATCTGTGGGCGAGACGGAGACCGTGTCAAGCCGCAGATAGAGTTGGGGTGGTCTGTCACCCAAACGGCGCCCGCGGACGGTGGATAGATCGGGAGGGTTCGCCGAGAGCGAATCGGTAGTCTGGGATAGGACAACAGACGGTGCGGATGGACAGGGACGATGTGCCGAGGAAGTAGTGGAGGTAGAGCTGGACGCAACGGACAACGAACTAATTTGGCGGTGGGTAAAAATAGAACCCTGGCGTTTCAGCACTCTGGAAGTGGTCCTGCCGAGGGGGAGCATGGCGAACGACGTGTCGTTTTCCAAGACACATGGTGTGGTTCCCAGAAGGGAGCCGAGCTTCCTGGTCGAGCGTATGAGACGCGTGCGCTGCTGGGAATCGAGGGTATTGGTGGTGGGAGGGAGATGAGGATGTATGGTCAACGAGGAGGAGGACATCTCGGATGCCTTGCGAGTACAACGAAAATGAAGGTAAGAAGAGACTAGGCCTGGGGAGGTCCCAGTCTTGGACAATATAACATGAACACTTGTCCCTGAAATGGAATAGGTACACAATACGTCAAACAACATCGCCCAGATCCGGGCGAGATGCACATCCACGGGTTGTTCCGCATAGCCAACGAAGCGCCCGTGAGTCGCAGTTGGGGTGTGAGCACAATTCTCGCTTGAATACGCGACCACGACTCCCGTTTTGCACTGCTCAGTGCTGCCAGGGGAGGAGATGGATACGCAGTCTCGTCCTTGGACCAGTCCCTGTTTCGGACCATTTGGACACCGTCAGACAACTCCTCACTACTCCAAGGTCGGTCACACGAGACTGCTGGTCAGAACCAGGTAGAGTTCGTATGACGTACAAACCCCAGCTGACAGGTGACAACGACGTCGCACCGAGAACTCGCTGGTGGGAATACAACGTCCGGGCCATGCTAATCTAAGCGGATTAGACTGACAGCCCCACCCTCAGGCAGCTGTCCACCTGGCTCCTGCATGTTGGGAGTGTGTCCAGACTTCCCCAGATTCATATCCGCTTCGTACATCTCAGGGAACCGAAATCTCTTCTCCATTTATTCGCTTCGCATCTCGCCAATCCGAAGATGAATAAGCCGTGAATATTTTTCAACTCACACTGAAAAGCTTGCACACTCTTTTTCTTCCACCTGGCTCCCGCCATGCTCAGATACCCTGGTCTCGCATTGCTGTCCGCCAGCGCGTGCCTGCTCTTAACGTCCTTCGTTTCTGGCCTCGGTTCATCTTGCTCTGCACCATTAACAGCCGGTCATGCTGCACCAGGGGATCCATACTGGCTGGAAAGCATCAAACACCAAGGAACTTCCGCCTTCAATCCCAGTAAAACCTACCAAGTCTTTCGCAATGTGCGGGATTTCGGGGCCAAAGGTGATGGTGTAACCGATGATACTGCAGCGATCCAGTTCGACATCTGGCTTTCGTGCCGAGTTCCCTTCACTGAACCTACTTGCCAGCGCTGCGATGTCCGAGGGAAGTCGTTGTGGCTATGGATGTCAGTCGTCAACGTGAGTGCTGTCTGCCTATGCCCCATTTTGCCAATTGACGTCCCCAAGTCTCACTCCTGCTATCGTATACTTTCCGGCCGGGTATGAAGATCTAACTCCAGTACGGCCATTTGCTGAACATTCCTTCAGGGAATATATGGTGTCCTCTGCCATTAATGTATATTACTATACCCAAATAATCGGCGACGCGAGAACGCCGCCAACTCTTCTCGCATCTTCCAATTTCACCGGCCTTGCTGTCATCGGTAAGCATATGTGCCGGTGTTCGTGGTAGTTCTTACGTTCACAACATCATAAAGATGCTGATCCATATGTCCCCAATGGTGGTGGTGCTCAATGGTTCATCAATCAAAACAACTTGTGCGTCAAATAACATACCGTAATCGCCCTGAAAAAAATTTACTCTACTTTATCCAGTTACCGCTCTGTCCGGAATTTGATCATCGATCTGCGTCGAATGAATACCACTGCACCCGCAATTGGTCTTCATTGGCAGGTATCGCAGGCAACCTCGCTGATCAATGTCGTGGTGGAAATGTCACAAGAAAATGGCACTCAGCACCAAGGTATGTGCTCTCATACCTCAGACCAATGCTTCCATGAACTCGCTTTACGTTGCAGGGCTTTTCATGGAGAACGGAAGGTGAGAGAGGGTCCACGAGATGCCAAGTACGTAATACTCACGCAACTCAGTGGGGGTTTCATGGGTGGTATGTAATTCATCTGTCACGTAAACCGGTGCTGAGAGCTCGCTTGCAGACATCATTTTCAATGGGGGTATGTCCCCGTCACAGTCTAGATCTCAAGGCAGTTAATGGTGGCAGGCAAAACTGGGATTAGTGTTGGTAACCAACAGTTCACTGTACGCAATCTCACTGTCAATCACGCGGTTATTGGTGAGTCATCCCTAACCTTTCCAGTGTCACTCTGATGTTCGACGCAGGTATCGATGCTGCATGGAGTTGGGGTATGGCCTTAGTCTTGATCTTGCATGTGATATATACTTATGTCTTGGGTAGGTTGGACTTACCAGCGTGTATCCATCAACAATTGCTCGGTATGTACAGACATCTACTGGCTCCTCCTTTCTCTGACGTTCTATCAACACTCAGGTCGGCTTTCACCTGAAGACCGGCGGGACATCTGCTGCAACTCAGGCAAGCGTCTGTTGTTTGTTTTTTTTTGTGCATTTTGCTGATGGCTATCAAGACTGTCGGCTCTGAAGCCATCATCGATGTGACAGTGATGGATACCCCTATTTTTCTCCAAACCACAAAACCAAGCAACGGCACACTTGCAGGTTCCATCGTGCTAAATAATATCCGGCTGTACAACGTTCCGGTTGCAGTCGGGGTGGAGGGTGGCAAGGTTGTGCTTGAGGGGTCTACCGACTCAATGGATATACAGTCTTGGGCTCAAGGTAATGTGTACGTTGGAAGTGATGGACTACCTCGTTATACCCAAGGATATATCGAACCACCACAAAAGCCATGGAACATCATCGACCCGCAGAACAACATATTTGGCAAGGGACATCCTCAGTACCCTGACTACTCCCTGGATCAGATTGTCAGCGTGAAGTCGTATGGTGCGGTCGGTGATGGTTATACCGATGATACCACAGCGCTACAAAATATCTTTAATATGGTAAGCCTTGAGGGGTACTGTGGCTATGTCATACTGGACGTGTTTCGATAGTTTGCTGGTTGCAAACTCATTTTCTTCGATGCCGGAACGTATTATATCACCGATACCCTTGACATTCCTGTCGGCTCGCAAGTGACGGGAGAGGCATGGTCAGTCATCCTCGGCGGTGGGGCCAGGTTTGAGGACCAGAACAACCCTAAAGTGATGGTACGAGCTGGCACACCTTGGTCCAACGGGGTCTTGGAGATTACGGACATTATCTTCTCTACCGTCGGACCTGGTATGTAATTCAAGACCACTTTTCTACCCTTGACTTAGTCTTCAAAGCGGCTGGCGCTATCCTTGTCGAGTGGAATGTGCATCAACCTTGGGATCAGCAGGGTGGTGCGGGCATGTGGGACACTCATTTCCGGTATGTCTGAGTACTTGACAGTTGAGATCATCTGACCTTTGTTCGAACCCAGTCTCGGCGGAAGTACGTATTGAGAGACGATCGACGTATGTGACCTGACGTTGTCTCCACTCTAGCTGCCGGTACGAACCTGCAATATCCAGAGTGCCCTGCGGGCAATCTCAGTCCTGATTGTCAGGCTGCGTTCATGGCCTTGCACCTGACCCAGGGATCTAGTGCATACCTGGAGGTAAGCAGTTTATAGCCATCAACTTGAAGCATTTTGCCGAGTTGTTGTAGGGAACCTGGATCTGGAATGCGGACCACGACCTCGATGACCCTAAGGGACGTCAAATAAGCACTTTCTCGGGGCGCGGGATACTGTCGGAATCCTTTGGGCCAGTGTGGATGATCGGTACAGGCAAGTTAATCAACTGAGAATGGTGAACACTGCTGACGTTTCTATCAGCATGTAAGTGCGCCTGACTTCAAAATTTGCAATGTCTCAAGTTCAACTACAGCTGAGCACTGCTCTCTCTACCAGTATAACCTGCACGCCGCCCAAAATCACTGGATCGGCTTCGTGCAGACAGAGACTGTGAGACTTGATCTGTCCCTGTAACGTGTTTCTTGAGCTATAACCAAACTAGCCCTACTATCAACCGGTCCCACCTGCCCCTCATCCTTACCATATCAACTCGTACTACTATGACCCCATATACAATTCTTCGAGTCCTGCGGCGTGGGCTATGTATGTGCAGCAGTCCTGGGATATTACGGTCTTTGGCAAGTTCATTCGTCCGTTCAAACCCAAGATTGTCTTACGGATTCTACTAGGTGCTGGACTCTACAGCTTCTTCCAGGTGAGATCGATCCATTTCACATTAGAAATCATCGGACGCTCATGTCTGGCGTCTAGAATTACACTCAAAGCTGTCTTGGCAACGAGACCTGTCAAAACGGGATCCTCAACATTGATAGCGAGTCAACGATCATGCTCTACAGCATCTCGACCGTTGGCGCGACCTATCAGCTCTCGATCGAAGAACAAGGTATCATCAATGAGGCCCATAACCGAGACGGATTCCAGGAGACGTTCACCGGGTGGTCGCGTTGGTAACCTATTTGTCTACCTGACACTCGGTCGTCACATGTGGCTCTTTGCTTTCCGTTGGACCAAAGAATTGGCAGCAGGATGTGAGCGACAATGCGGGTTTGTCGTGAGACGGCGACATTTTTTCTTATCATTGGCTAGTGGGATGTAGCACTCTGTCACTCGTTTGGACGTATATGATGCAACAAGGTATTGACCGTCGCTGAAGCGCTGAAGACCGTCCTCGTGTGTTGTGTTACTGCCTCTGATCGGCCGTCATTTTGTGGAGTGGGCAACTTACGTCTCCGACTTTTGTTCGAAGAAAGGAAGACGTTTCTGCCTCAGCGCAGCGCAATGCTGCAGGACCTGTCGCATATGGACCGCATCACCCAGCTCCAGGATGAGATACAACGGGTGAGTACCCAGGTCATGTTCACCTCGAACCTCATGAAACGACTGAAAACGTGCCCTGTCTTTCTGTCTCTTTCATACATATGCCCCTTCTTGCCTTTCTCGGCGCCAAAAAACGGACGGGGGTTTTCTGCGCTCACTCTCGCGGGGGGACATGCTGGGGTTATCTATGCTTCCTACCGTATGATGGCTCACACCACACAGCTGTTGATGATTATGTCGAGCAGCATCGGCTACCTAACCTCCCGTTCGACCTTTCTCCAGGTCAGCCCCGAAATTCCGATCACAAAATCGCGCAACCCGGACAAGTTTGATCCCCCGGAGGTCTTTGAAGGTGTGTGTTTTCTCTACCCCCACCCCCTATCCCTGTCCCCCGCACCTCGTCTATTCCATACACTCTGTTCCTGTGCTGTGTTCACACTCGGCAATATGGCTCACTCTATGCCCTGGTGCGCCTTCTTTTTCTAGCGAACAAGCGGGAGCTCGTGGACGACTTGATCGTCAAGGCGAAACAGATCGAAGTACTCATCCAATCCTTACCCGTCCCAGAACCTGAGGAAGCACAGGCAAGTTTGGGTGGCTCTATTCTCTATCATCGTCCCCCCCCCTTCCCCTTCTTTCTAACCCGTGGAACTACTGTCACTCTCTTACAGGCACATCGCCTACAAGCGTTGGAAACTGCCACGACAGAGGCAAACGAAGAGTACGTCCGGGCGGTCGATCGTACAAGTCCGTAACCGGTCCTTTCTTTCTGCCCGCCTCTTTTTCTCATGACGCCGTCGTCCATAATCACTAACGCTCGCCCCCTTCGCCCCTCCCCTCTTTTTCCATTTTCCATTTGGTGGGACCTCGGTCTCCCATCCGCTTCTTCCCATCCACACACACCTTCCTCCAACCCAGAGAAACTCCATCGACAATTTTCGGAGTTCTTGCGCATGTTGTTGGATAACGCGGATGTTGAGGTTGATTTGGGCCCTGAACAGCGGGACGATGTTGCCACATAGGTATTTTTCTTAACCCGATGGACGTCCATCCTCGTCGGTCGCTCCTGCCGGTGTCCTTGGTCTCGAGCTCTGTCCCCCTGCACATCGCCATTGGGATTGTTCTCGGGCATGTCGGAAACGAGACCACAGACGCGACAAAAAGGTTCACACCTAGATACTATAGATTTTATCGTGTTGCATCTATTCGTCCGCAAGTCACTGGAAAAAAAAAACACGGGCGTCCACGTTCTCTACCTTGGTTTGATGTACAATACGACAATCATACTCCAAACTGTAGTCTTCTCAGCATCGGCCGCCGTTTTGTCTTTTATGCGCTATGCAGCTCCAGTCGTTCATGCCCGACACCTTACGCAACATAAGTAAACTTGTTCATGTCATCGTCATCTCGCCTCAGATACTCTTGTTCCACCAGTCCAACAATTCGCTGCTTGATCATGTTCACCTCCGGCACAAAGTGGCTCTTGACTGCCTCGATCGTCTGCGCCTTGAGTGCCTCGTACGTGAGCTCCTTCTTGGCTTTCATGATCCGAACGATTGCGGCGTCGAGGTAGTGCTTGCGGTCCGAGTCAATGTGGGATTGCGCGCGTTTCGACTCCTCGGGCTATGTGCAGGGCACACGAACAAGGAAGTGGATGAACAACATTAGAAGCCGGCATCGGGCCAAGGGAAGGGTGAGCGAAACAAAAATAAAATAAAACGGGGCGTACCGTATCCTTCGCCTGAATAGAGTTGATGTGCACCTTTGCCCTCGGGTCCGTAAAGTCGGCGTTGAAATGGAACACGTCGTCTTCGTTGACGTCTCTCCCTGCAGGACGTTTCCGGAGGACTTTCTTGTTCGCACACGCTAGACTCTGGAGGGTTCGCTTGAGTTCGAGTTCGTCTGGTTTTCGTCAGGCGATGGGTCAGCTTCTTTGCACTCTCAAAAGGAAATCCATGCCTCACTCATCCTGGTGGCCTCTAGAATCGCCCTGTATCCCATCTCCGTCTCGTCGTTGAAAAGGAGTAACACCACAGCCTGGTACAGACTGACGGTCAAGTCCTTGTTTCCGGCGGCAAACCTCGCTCTGATCGTGGCCGTACCGAGGGAGTGGTCCCACTCGAGTTTGTGACCTTGGTGCCTAGCCTTGTAAAAGGTAGCGTATGACAGGAGATCAGATTGCATCTACGAAAATGTAATTCGTTGGGAATGCAAAAAGAAGACGATGGGGGCAACAAGCATACAGAAAAATGCAGATCAACGTCTATCTTGCGCGCTGCGAATGGCCATACGCTCCGTTGGAGAACCATCACAGAAAGCTTCCGAGCGCTGCTTGTTTCTGGAATTCGGTAGTGGTATTCCCTTAATATTTCTCTCGAGAGGGCAAGATCATTAAACATATGTTCTCCTTCCCCGAATTCGGGATCGTATTCTGGAGAAACGTCATCGATCACCCCGGCTCAGACAACAAAGAACACGAAGGGCCACTCACTCTCCTTCAATATTCTCAGCACTCCCTTCTCAAAGTCATCAGATGCACTCTTTTCGAGTAATAGTCTCCTTGCCAGGGCCCTCATATAGAAGGTTCTGAATACGTCCTTATCATCGGTGAATCTATACAACGCCAGCACCTTTGTTAGCGAAGTGTCCCAATCCGCGTCAGACATGTCCCGTTGCCCACGACGCATGAGTTTGTCGAGGTGTCGGGCGATGAGTTCGGCAGGCTTGTTTCGGCGGGCCTTAAAACCAAGGGCAAAGGCATCCGTAAGCGCGTACGAAAAGGAAGGATTGGTCCCCGAAGGGGTGACAAAAGATGTTTGAAGTGCGTGGTCGACGAAGGTCCTGAAATTTATGACACGCTCAACCATGTCATCTTCGTGTTCCGTATCTTTGACAATGTCCCCAACACTCGTCTAGGCACGGGCCGAACATATCAGAATGCGCAAACGATAATTAAAAGCGTCAGTTGGCATCACCTGTACGTAGGATTTGAACTCCCTGCAGAGTATACTCAGGCTGTCGAGAGCCTCGAACTCTGCATAAATGGAACGGAGTCGGTCCGCACCTTGTGCGCTCATGAGCGGACCAATAGCTGCCTCGCAGGTTCAGCACTGACAACAACACGGCAAACATACACGTACCCCCTTTGGCAAGCCAGTCCAATCTCGTCTCCAGCAAACCCCTTCTGCAAGCCTGCACAATCTCCTTGACGGTCTGTCCAATGTCACCGCAGACCGCTTCGGCTCTTTCTCGTTCTTCGCTGATGCGCTCCGTAACATGAGCCAGGAATTGCTCCGCGCTAAGGCCGGGTCTCTCAATCTGGGCACTTGCCTCGCCAGTGTAGAACGACAGCGTCTGTTCGAGAGCGAAGCGCTCAAAGATGACGGCATACATGTCGTGGAGGAGGAGGTGCGAGACGAGGTTCCCGATCATCTTACGGCTCCCGTCAGCGGACCTGTGATAGGTAAGCAGGTTTGAGCATAGACAGGACAAGGACTCGACCTCTCCCTTCTCTCCCTGTTCAGCCATTCCAAGACGCTTTCCCGAATACAGTCCACTATCGGTGCGTCATTTAGAATTTTCCGCTTGAAAGATGTAAAGGCGATATCACTAGAGTAGGCGCATCAGCACTCCCGAGAGCACGCAGGGGGGACCCAGCCACAAACTGGATATTCTGGCGCTTCGTGTCCTTTTGAATAAAACCCCGGTCGAGGTAGCACAGCAAGGACTGTAGAAGATCCTGGGACAAATGAGGTTGCATCCCATAGTCATCCTAAACCGGCGACCGAGACGTACCACCTGGCCCTCAAACCACTCGCAGACCTGAACGAATTGCCCTAACCAATCCATGAGATTGCCATTACCCCTCGAGTTTTCGAGTTCACGCAGTAAGTTAAGGTTGCATTGATCAACCTCCATGAGGAGCATCTCGTAAAGCTTTTCTCCCTGTCCCGGGATGCGGACCTGTGAACAACAGGCGGTGTAGATGGACTCGAACGTCGCTGGCAGCAACTCAGACTGAAAATTCCTGGTCAGCAGAAGTCTCGTGCAGCATCTGAGAAGCTTGAAATGTTCGGGAAGCGCTTTGCTTGAGGCCCTTGCTGCAGAGATGGATGAGCACCTTGAAACCGAGATACCCTCCTCGACGGACTCACGCGACAGGATATGGATTTGTATTTCGACGGGTCCATTCCTCTCTACCGCTTTCCCTTTCCCTTTGAGATCTCGCGACCTGTATGCAGAGCCAGAGTCAGAATCGTGATCCAAGCGTGGGGTCTTGTGTGGGTGAGATCCCAACCGCTCATGACGATCAGATGTGTACTCGACGATGCTCGAGCGATGGGCGGTGAAGCCTTGGGACGTCTTGGGTAGCGACAAAAGATTGCTTAGAACGTCCGTCATCGTAACGTACTCTGGCCTGCTGGAGATTCTCAGTCAAGATGGTGTGCGGACACTCCGTGAGACAAAGACGCCTTGCTGTCCTTTCGCTCTAGCCAACGCGGGTGCCACAACAGAGGGTCCAATCAAGCAGACAGCACAGAGAAACTAAATGCAAGCGTAATAACGCTGCAGTAGCGATGTGATTCAACGCAACAAAATAGGTACGCCAAAATAAAGACGAGTACACTAAAACAATTACCAAATTACCACCCTTGCAAAGCTGTCCAGTCTCATGCTAATTGGGCAGACTATCAGACGCGCGCGGCGCGTTATGGCGAATCTCTTGAACCAGAAGTGGACCGAGAACCACAGACATCGGGCATCGTGGGCTTGAAAGATTCGAGTGGGCTTCTCCCTCCCAAGAATCTGGACCCAGGGCTTGAGGCCGTCGCGCGATATGTAAACCCGGCCGCTCATCAGAGCATGACTTCGCGGATCTACGGGTAAAAATACATCAGCACCAGGGAAGCGTAAGCGGTGCAGGTAACACAAGGGAAGCCAAGCGCGACGACATCGGAGAATTGACGCACATTCTTGCTCACAATAGCACTGTTGCACCGTCCCGTTCAAATACAATACGGCCAAGAAATTTCCGCAATTACGTTTCGGAGCGGATCACCAAACATATGGCAACGGACGAACAGTAACCGCACGATGAGAAGCGAAGAACAGGGAGGGCGGGAGGGTGATTATTATCCATTGAGCCACGTGAAGGACAAGTTTGTACACAGGGCAAGGCGGTAATGCGGGTGATGTTCGAGAGTACAATGATGCGATGTGGAAGAAAAACAAAACACATTAGATCAGTGCAGCAACCTCAAGATTGGATCGGAGAACGATGCTACGAAATAAGGCGATTGTGGGGGAGGAGATGAAAGGATGAGCGTACGGTTGGAAAAGTCAAGGTTGGGAGGGTGGGGTGAAGTAAGGTTAGCACTCACTCTGCCGAGCAAATCAGCAACTCATCTCGAGGTGTTTAGGAAACTGTGCGTACCTTCAACAGCGGCCATCACTACTCTCAACATTGCTGTATCCGTTGCTGTTGTTACACTGGTAAAGAGATGACTCAGAATTAAAAAGCTATAGCACGCATTTTTACGCACTGTACGTATATTTCCCGCTCTTTAGAGCGGCCGGCCTTCTGCGCCAGTCGCGAGAAGCGTTTTTTAAAGTAATCACGGCCCGCTTTTGGGTCCCCTGGTTCACCTTCATAGTCCTGAAACACGAGTCAAACGCCACATGAGTCGCAATATATATGGGGGCATACGGGAAAAAAGTTTTTTATATCAGAATGAGGGATCTTCTTCCGGAATAAATCATCCTTGTTGAGGAATAAAATCTATCGTAACTGTAAGACTAACCCTGACGACAAAGTGCATAAAACACTTACTATTGATGTCTGCTTGAACCACTGGGAGTGACATATCGAATCCCAAATGGTCATCGCGTCTTGCATTTGATTCTTTGAGAGGAAATGAGCATCGAAAGGGCGAGAAACAGATCACGTACAGCATCCCGGTCCTCCGCAAGACACTGGTCGTAACCACTGAGGCTGACCAAAAATAATATACTAGTCACGTCTTGGAAACAATGTATCCACTTTCTTCTCTCGCTCTTCTGACCACCCACGTCGACCATGAGCATCTCATGATCCTTGAGTTGGAACGTAGTTTCGGTGATACCAATTGTCCGCGCACGGCACTGAACGATGTCTTGCTCTGTTGGTTGGTAGGTTTCTGCAAACAGGCGGTCCAACTCTGGGAAGAAGTAGGCCAAACTGTGGAGGACAATAAATCCGCACGATACAACACGATGGAAGTATCGAGCCTACTTCTCTGGCAAAGCAGCTTCATTGCCTCGCTCGTAGGTTCTTTGGACGGCTTTATCTCCCCAAAGAGTTTTGAGAGGTTCATAGTATATCCTTGGAAACGACTGATAGGGCTGAGGATCGCGAGCATTCCTGATGACGTCGATGTGTGGCAAGTTTTCTTCCGCAACCTCGAGACCCATGTCTTCCATGGCTTCTAACACATAGACCATACCAGCGGTCAAGTTGTTGAAAACAAGTTGTCGATAGTTCTCGACTTCTTCGGGAGAAAATGGGACCCGATGGATGAGTCGCATTTGCTGCAGAAATGCCAGGATGAGATTGTGGGGACAGGGGAATAGAGTACACACCTTGAGAATGGTTGACTTTCCTGAGTCACCAGAGCCTAGGAGAAGAACCTGAGAATAAGTTGGCAACAGCGTTTCAAAAGGGCTGCGACAGCATTAAAGCGCACACCTTGACTTGAGCGGACATCTTTGCCTTGGCCTAGCAACGGAATCGGCGATGAGGGTGAGAAGCGCCACAGACGAGAAAGAGGGACTGACCTCTTTCATTATCTTTTCGGCCTCGCGATGCTTGCGTATATCGTCCTCTGACATGTCCGCAATGCTACTCGAGGAAAAGCAGATACCCATGATAAAGCAGAATTAGATAGCAGGTAGAAAGGGTAGGATGGCACTGTGAGGCAAGGTCAGAGGCGAGAAGACAAGGGATAACGAGTGGGCGCGGGTGGAAGCGAGGGATACTGTACACTAGGCGTACACACAGAGCAAGTTGGCGTGGGACGACGAAGACAATGATCAAGAGGGGTCCGAGTAAACAGCGATCAACACTGCCAACTGCGGTGCGATCGCAGAGTCGAGTCAACGGCCTCAGCCAACGCTGGCTCACCTTGCACTGGCCGACGTGGCCACCCGCGGCGTCAAGCGCGATGATCTTGCCGAGTAGAGGGTCCGCACGTAGATGCTTACCGTTCGGTCACAAGAGCAAGTTGTGCTAGGAACTGCCCCGGGGGCGATAGTAAGATCGAGACGAGTCCCATTCACCGATGAATCACTGGAAGAACCGTGCGTCCCCAACAACACAGAGCAGTACGTGATCACACCACCCGACATGCGAAGATGATCAAACCGCCCAAACCTGGACGACAGCACCCATTGGTGAGAATTTCGCTGTCCCGTGGACACTCTCACTGCCCCCCCTTGTCGAGCGGGCCCCGGTACTGGCAATTTGGTATGTGTAGCTGCATTCAATCTCAACGTCTTCTTTTTTTCCTACATAGCAGCGACTGTAATTGCATCCGAGTCAATGCGCAGTCCATGAAACGCATGACACATGAACTTGGATCCCATTCGGCCCACTTTGCATCTGATACAACCATCTCGACCACATGCACACGGCTCGGTTTCAGCGGATATATAGTCGCCATCAAAGCCTGTCGTCCCTTGCCGTTTCTCAGCCCTTCGGCGCGATTCACAGAGACCGGCCATCAGTGTCGCTTGCCCCCATGGTTCAAATATCTTGCGTCTTACGACATACAGCGAGGCACTCGCCGGGGCAGCTGCTGAATTTGTAGGGCTGGGCCCATCAGCCCACGGCAGCGTTGATTGACGGTTATTAGACCCCCACACTGTGCCTCGCCGCTGTCCGGTGACCTCTCGTCCGCAGCCCAAGATAAATCATCTCTCTTCGCATGCAATTCGCCATGCCTCCAATGCCTCCGTAGAAACACGCGGCGTGTTCTCATCCAGGGGACCGATGAAAAATTCCCGGTGTGTGCGGTTGAGGTCTTCGGATCACATCGGACTTTGTGCAATGCAACATTCTCAGCTAAGAATATAGAGTGATCCCTGGAAGGATTTGAAGCTGGCAACTGATCCTTTCGAAGGTCGGCAGAGGTCACAGTACGATCCGGTCCTCGGGGACGCGATCGGCTGGCGACTGAAATTGCCAAGGGCGTGTGAGGCTTCTGTCCTCAACTGGAGAGTCATTGCGCCATGTTAGCGTGTCGTACATGGACAAATCCTAGATATTAGACTGAGTCAGGGTACTCTATTACACTATCACTATCACTCACACTCCGGGGGAACCGGGAGATAGCACGAGCGCATGGTCCCCATCACGTATGAGCTTCTGTAGAATCACGTCGGAACAACCCACTGGACGTCTAGTGGGAATCACAAGTCTATGCAGCTAATTTGAGGACGGCAACGACGCTGACTGAGGGGCCAAGAATCAATCTTACTCACCGTCGAGCGGCTTGATGGAATCAAGGAATCAACGCAGCGCCGCACAAGGCATCACTTGAACTTAAACTCGGGAATCATATCAGATTCAGGTCTCGACGGCAACTGAGAGTGATGACTCGAGAAATTTTGTATTGATCGATTCATACCAACTTATGCACAGCCACCATCCTTGGTGGACTCAACCACCGTCACAATGGGGAAGCAGTCTCGCAAACGGCAAAAGACCTCCAAGGAGGACAACGTCCAGCCACTCGGTAGCCGCACGCTCGTCGATGACACGAACAAGGACGATGAAGAACGACGGCTGGAGAGCATGCTGTTCGGCGTTCACTACGTGCCTTCTGAGAAAAGCAGAGAAAGACAACGAGACGACACTGATATCATCGTCATCTCCGACGTCGAAGATGGCGCTGAGGGAGGAAATTTGAAGGAGCTGGAGAACATGCTGGATTCAGATGTATGTGGCCTTTTTCGATCAACACTCATTCGTGTTTTGCTGAAGACATGCGTGGTCTCAAGCTGTTTTTCATTGATGATAATGCTGGGTCTTCATCGATTAGGGCGCCTCCTTTAGATGAGGGGCCCAGTGCATTTGGCGAGAATCACAGCGATGCCGACTCAATGGTGGAGGAGGAAGAACATTCTCTGCATAAACAAGATACGCGGGATGATATTGCCACGAGTGAGCATGGTGAGGAAACTTCTCTCGGAAACATCCTCCACCCGGAATCTCGCAAGGCACCTGCTTGGGTGGATCCAGACGATGCCAACATCCAAGTCTCCCTCACTTCACACACCCGCTTGCGGAAGCTTCGCGATGCACCGGACGAAGATACCGTCGGCGGGCGCGAATATGAACGTAGGCTGCGGAGGAAATTTGAACAAATCAACCCGACACCAAAGTGGGCATCAAAAGCGCGCAGGAAATTGCAGCATCCCAAGCGTCGGCGATCCACGTCCGGGTCAGAGCCGGAGTCAGGGGACGAGGTAGAGGACGTCCTCCCGGATCTTCTCGCTTCGACGGGAGGAATATCAAGCGGGAAGAAGCCAAAAGTGCTGGCTCCCGGAATCATCTCCGTCGACCGTCTGCGCGACGCAAACGAAGCCGCACCCGCCGAGGGGGAAATAAAATCTCTTCAGTTCCATCCCTCTCCACAGATCCCCGTTCTGCTCACCGCAAGCACAGATAGACGTCTGCGTCTCTTTCACGTCTGTCTCGTTCCTTTGCACCTCCGACCTAATTTTTCGCCTGACATTTACATTTCTCTCCGCTAGGTGGACGGCTTAACCAACCCGCACGCACAGACACTTCATATCCCTTCTCTGCCGCTAACAAACGCCACGTTTCACCCTAGCGGCTCCTCTATCCTGCTTACCGGTCCCCGCCCCTTTTATTATACCTATGACCTCCAATCCGGTGCTTCCCATCGCTCCCCGCGCGGTTTATGGGGAACCACATTTACCGGCAACCAAGATAGGAGCATGGACATTTGCGCCTTCAATCCCACCGGGGACGTCCTCGCTGTCGCGGGCCGACGTGGCTACGTCCACCTCGTCGATTGGCGGTCCGGTGCAGCCCAGGTCGTTGCCGGGCTCAAAGCCAATGCAGCGATCCGCTCTCTCTGGTGGTCCCGAGGGGGACAAGGTCAGAGCGAGCTATTCAGCCTCACAGAAGACGCCCAGGTCTATGTCTGGGACGTCGGTCAGCGAAAGTGTGTCAGGCGGTGGCAAGACGAGGGTGGGTTTGGAAGCCGCATCATGAGAGGCGATCCGCGAGGCAGGTACCTCGCTATAGGGTATGCCCCTCTGATTTTCAATCTCCTTTTTTTTTTTTTGTGAAAATGCTCAAGATTGACGGACATTCGCCCCTTAGGTCTAACAATGGCCTCGTCAACATGTACAGCGCAGACAGCACAATGTCGCGAGCAACGTCCAAACCAAAACCGCTTAAAACGCTGGGACATCTGACGACCAACATTTCCTGCGTGAGCTTCAATCACGACTCACAGTTGCTTGCCACGGCGAGCAATGTCAAAAAGGATCAATTACGCCTGGTACGGTCCACTTTTTCTCTCTTGTTCGAACTCTTTCCCTGTTTTCGTCGGGCTCATGTCGAGAATGGTTAGATCCACCTTCCGTCTCTTACCGCCTTTGCAAATTGGCCGACGACCAAAACCCCTCTGGGCCACGTCACTGCGATGGACTTTTCTACTGGGAGCGAATACCTCGCCATAGGAAACAATCGTGGACGGGTGTTGTTGTACCAGCTCAGAGATTATGGGGAACAATGACACAACGATTGGATTGCAATAACACACATGCACAGAAAGAACACAGAGGACATGAGTGACATGTAATGAGTGACACGGGAAAGAAATGACAATGGCGAATAGGAGAGGTCAGCGAGCAGGGGGGCGAGTGCCTCGGGCGGCGTAGCGTGCCAGTAAATCGGTGTAGGCCCTGGATACCTGAGTGATTCGGCCGAACGTGGATACTGCGTCGTGAGTCGCTGTTTTGTCGCCGTCGTCAGACGTACCTTTTCCGCCCGTGATTTGCCGTCCGGAACGAACCGACAGAGGACGGTGGCGGACTCAAACCATCGTTTCGCTTCGTCCGCCAAAGAAGCGCTACACGCAACCTATGGTTCAACAACGGTCAATCCCGAAACGATATAGATCACGAACTGCAAGCATTCTACGCCCGTGTTGTAGGCTGTGCTGAGAAGCCAAAGACGTTCATCTACCGGGTAGAGCTTTTTCGCCAAATGGATGAGACTATCATCAGTACAGATTGCCCCCTTGTTGGGATGAAACACTGACGGGGTTTCCGTTATCCACAAGGTTACCGTGCTCTTCCAAGACGGCACTGGCCTGTTCCATGTACTGAATTGCCTTTGATCGGCTAGCCACAGTGCCTTGCGACAGCAGAATGGTACATATTGATCGGAGCCACCGTGAAAACTTTTCCAGGGATAGGTGGCTATTTATCAGGCACGCATTGAGTATGCCCTGAGAGGACGGATGAGCTTTCACGGATCGTGAGAGTAAGCACAGTGCAATACCTCGAGGGCTTCGGACAACACTAGGGGAGGGGAAACAGTCAGCGTATGTGACAAAATTCGGGATCGGTGGATGTTCCGTGCCATTGACCGGACAAGCCTTGTTTTCCCACTGTTCATGGCGTCAATGACATGGCAACAAAGTCAACTGATCACCAGAGAGAGCTGACCAAGATATCGCAGAAACCTTCAAACGTCACAAGAGTGTGGCCGTCCGTACCTGTCGCCTCCTGTGTTTGAGCGTGAGGTTTCACTTCGGTCTCTCCAGGCTGTATACCAACTTTGATTGTGGCCGAAACATACTCCCAATCTTCAAGCCGGGAAGCCGCTTCGACCGCGAAAACACGCAATAAATGCAAAAAGGAGTGAATCTGTGGCTGACTGTCCGCAGGTACCTTGGGAAGCACATCCGAGACTCTGGCCTTGCAGCCCTTGATCTCCGCCAAGAGGGTTTCCGCGGATTTGCACTACTAAACAGTCAGCCTACGGAAAGATACCGCCGAAAGACTTTACGCCTGGGGCAATGTCTTGTGGCATATGTTCACGTGCCAGAATCACTTGATGTCCGATGAGCAAGGGACAATAAAACTAAAAGAGGGAACTATACCCCGGCCCGAAGTCGCAGCAAAGGATGCGTTTGCTATGTACACGTAGACACTGGGTTCCACCTCTACGGGCGATCTAGAGATATGCAGCTCGAGAAGCTGTTTCACGATGAACAAGGATACAGAGACCATAGAGAATACCGACCTCTCTTGCGCTATCAAATGCTTCAGAAACTTGCTCTCTTTGGTTTTCCCAATTGGAACAGCCCTCAATTGCGCAATTGTATGCCGTACGCCAAAGCCACGAGATGTCCCGGATCACCAATGCCGCATTTTCGTGAGTCACAGACTCGAAAAGTGACTTGGCTAAAAGCGACATGTTATGACAAGGAGGGTTGTGCGGCACGCCCACGGACCGTGTTTGAAGTAATTGAGCAAGGTTCTCACAAGGGAACGTCTGGCAGGATGAAACCTAAGATAAGAAGAAAAGCCGGGCAACTTACACGTTTGCACCAGGCTCTCCGAGGAGTTTGAGGGTTAACCTGACAATACACCGGATCAGTGTCATGGACTCTGTCACAGTATCCACGTTCTCGCGGAAATTTAGCGTATCTAGCAGATGTATAAGAACAGATAGCAGCAGGCCTTTCATGTGAGAGTCATGGGAAAGTCTACAGGCCAGAAGGAGCATTCGACGATCAAAATCGGGGGCCTCGACCATTTCCTTGACAGCTCTGGTTGCTGGCCATCGGTATCTATGAGCCACAGCACGCAACGGGGGTAAGGACCACACGTTACCATCATCTTCAAGACCTGAGCAGTCTATCAATAACCTACCACGGCACTTTAACCAACACGCCGCGACGTACCTTGACGGGCCGCAATCAAAAACGCTACATACCGGGTAGTCGCGCTATTTTGGGGACAACGCCTGATCGTGGCCGTTGCTCGGGCATACTCCTTTTGTTGAAGTTGACACACCGCAGCCTTCCGCAGGCATTTTGACAATGAGGAAGCGCCCAGACCAGAAAAAATAGCGTGGGTGCCACACAAAAACCAATCGGCTGCTTCCGCCCATCGTGAGGCCTGGTAATGACGGTCGCCGTATTGCCATATCAACTGCAAAAGGAAAAAGGAAAGATCCAGCCACAGCATGGCATGAAGACAACGTTAGGACCTACAGTGACGCACACGCTGGCACCAGGCTTAGACAGCTCAATATCAGATGCACAGATGTCTAAAGTAGAAAATCGGATCGGATCGGTGGTCACTAAATCTGTTCACCCTTTGGATTATCGGGGAAATACGACTACCTTGGAATGAATCTTCCAAGTCTTTCAATGCTTTAGGGTGATCATCGCCTTTTGAACAATGGAACAACAGGAAAACGAGAAGCTTCTCGATAGAAGGGACACTTTCCGAGCAGGTTATTGCTTTGCTTAGACAAGTTCTTGTTGCAGCAGTCACCAGATTGCTGTGGGATGAGATGTGAGCTGATAAGTTAAAATGAGGTAGCCGGACTATGACATACTGGTGGTGCGATAGGGTCCGTAATTCTTGGAGTATGCTTTTCAAGCAAATGTCAGTAAACGAGAGAAAACACATGCCCAGACTGACTCAGTAAGGTCTCTCTCAGAAAAGGTCATGTTGTCAATTATTGACTCCAGAACTGTAATGCACGTAATTCATTTGTGGGAAACTCCATCAGCTATAGAGGGCCGCATAGAACAAGCAAGACTAGCTCACTGCGAAGAACCGTGGTATCCCCAGCTTTTCGCCGCTTCACCACAGCCAGCTTCATCCAGCGGAGTTGCTGTTGCTCGGAGCTTGCCTAAAGACGACGTGTGAATATCACGGATAGTTGCTGCGGGAAATTGGTCCCTTACGGGTTCCACGGAAGCATCCATGGTCGCAATAACTTCATCGAGCGCAGCCTCCGCCCGTACCAGGTGCTCCGGGTCTTGTGATGACGCCAGGAAGTATCCACGAGCTAAGATGATAGTTGGTAGGCAATAGATTATGATAGGCTTCCGCATTTAGTTATATCCATAACTTACCCAAGCACCTGAGAACGGATCGCTGGGCAAATGTGCTTCAGTATCGTGCGATCCTTAATGAATGCGTATCAGGAGGCGGACCTTGAGCTCCAACAATTCGGGAGTGGCCGTGCTCTCCAATGGTTCGATTACTTGGAACGCTTTTTTCAACCATCGCAAGGCATCGTGTGCTTGATTCCCATCCAGATGTGGTTTTCCGCTGTGTGCACAGGCGCGTAGCATCGATTTACCGATATCAAGCAACTTAGCCACTAGAACCTCTCGCTAAACATGATAGTGACATGTTTGAGCCACACCCCTGAGGGAAAATATCGTATGCTTACGTCACGGGTAGAAAGCAATGACAATTGCCTAGCATTTTCTGTGTGTAAAAAGGATAAGCTGTGCCGCTCTACGAATTTGATCATGCTAGGAATCGAACCAGTGATCTTGTCAGCCATAAACGTCGCCAGTCCTTCATTCTTTTCCCTCCAGGCCTGCGCGCATGTCAAACCAAAAGTTCCATAAACGCTGGTGCAGCCACACTCGACGAGTCCAACAGGCTTACAATTTCCATCCTGCTAGAGAGATAGACAATGGTAATGCGTGCCCTGGCGTGTAAATGTTGGCCATTCGGGTCGTCGATGTTTCTCAGGGCTTCTTCATACTGGGTGAAACGTGAAGAGCCGAAGAGAACGTGTAAGACAAATGACCACCTTCGCTGCACACGCTAGTACGCAAGCGGCTGATTCGTCATTTCCGGCCTCTACGTCCGCGGTAGAGAAGGTCATCGACTGTCGTAGCCCCGTGATGTGACGTACCTGAAAGTGATATCGCTGTTTTGCAAGCTATCTGGAGCATATGCAGCAATGCTGTGATAGGGGGGCATAGAATGGCATAAATTTCACGATCGTAGGAACGAACCTTCAATGGCAGGTTTCGCTTCCAAACCAGCCTCCATCAAACGGAAACCTGCAAGGCGCACTGATCGGCAGGGTCAGACGACGCACTGTCCTGGACAATCCCGAATCTCCCTACGTGCTGCGATGAAGGATGGACAGTTGCCATCGGAACCTTGACGGAATAAGCCGGAGGCGTTCCAGAGGTTTACACCTTTGCCAGATTGAGAATAACAATCCCCACGAGAGAGGGTGGGAGGTGGTCACCGGTACAGACCTTCCTGATCGAGTGCATCTGCAAGATGAAGATGACTCTTCTTGTTCGAGTTGGGCCACTGCTCAGAAATAGACTGCGCTAGTGATGTAATAAGATGGAGGTCCTTAACCGTATGTGTGGCATCGTCGGACTGGATGTCGTTGAGCTTAGGTTTGATTTTGATCAATAATTCTAGGGGTGGGCCGCCGCAAATTTCCATCTGCACTCGGGATGGGTCTGATGAGGGAAAACTTGCCTTGGATGTGGTCGTACACGGTTTGCAAATTAGGGCCGTGTCGTGGTTTTCCGCCCGGAGACATGTTGATTCCTTACGGGAGCACCGAATCGGTGGGGGCCAACACGCAACAGACGATGCGTGTCGTTGGGACGAACCTAACTTAGCCGGCGCGTTCGCAGGACCGCGAGCCCTGGCACCAAATTGATAGATAAATATTTAATATCGCATTTTTTACTTATCATTCTACTTCCATCAGCCAGAAGAGACGGAATGTCGGAACAAGAGTGTTCAGCGGGAGATCTCCGTAGGCTCGCCATCAGGGTCAGCGTCCATTAGACACAGCTCGGTCCTTACGAATGACCCGCTCATGAAGGCCTTCCACAGGAAGCTCGCAGGGATGGTGTATTTGCTGGGTTAACATCGGGGTTGACAGGAGGTAAAGGTATGGCTTCCTACCACGTTTGGCGGTTGCTAACTGTCGAAAATACCCTGCCTCATGGCTACCAGCATTAGTGGGCTCGAGGCTGATGGGTTTCAACAGAAAGAAGACGATCTTTTGTGGTATCCGTGAGTGGCGGCTATTCGGATCATATCAGTCCTTGCGTTGCGAGACCGTGTCCACGCTCCAGTTACGGGATTGTTGTCCGGATATTTCTTCACCCAGGCGTTTGAGGTATCCAACATTTCCCGATTAGGCTCCACTACCCATTCCGCGTGGCTGGATGAGAAACGAGTGGAATGATCGGAGGTCGGGTATTTGAGTTCCACACCATGCAAGCATGTCAAGTACTCAATACTAGTCGTATCAGCTTGGCCAGCCTGCGATACGTTGGCATGGTCATACAGGAGGCTGTCAGCTGCCGAATAAGACTTCGCCAACTGTATAAGATGCTGTTGCATTGTGTGTGCCACCATCTTGGCATCTGGATTGCTCGCGCGGTCTGTGATATACGGCGAGAAGGAACTGCGTTGCGCGTGATGTCGATTGGCGTGCTGTGGAGATGCAGCACGATCAAAAAAGGCCCGCAGCAGCAAAGACTCCGAGTGCCCCAAGGATGAATCGATGACGGCGCTAGCAGTAGCCATTTCGCTCTGTGCGCCTGACCACGGTGTCGCTTGAGATTTGTACGTCATGGCTGCCTACGATGCCAGCCCCTTGCGCACGGATTCCCGGCCGCCATACGAGCCTGATATCCTAAGCGGGGTAGCGCGGTGCACATGGCGATATGTAACGTTGGTTGAGCGCTGAGCTTGGACAAGACATATTGGCTGCCCAAATTTTAGAACCAAAATAGCAACTTGTGCCGGTCACATAAAAGCCATCTGCCAACATCACAGGCCACCAAGGTAACTTTTGTAC
The DNA here is from genome assembly GCA_038090235.1 of Pulveroboletus ravenelii. Taxonomy (NCBI): domain Eukaryota; kingdom Fungi; phylum Basidiomycota; class Agaricomycetes; order Boletales; family Boletaceae; genus Pulveroboletus; species Pulveroboletus ravenelii. The sequence continues at coordinate 32,326 of JBBPMH010000104.1, forward strand.
AGTAGTTAAGAAATAGCGTAATGTATCATCATCGGGATGAAAATGCGTGTGAACAATGCAACGGAGTGGGTACAATGCAGATATCTATGCTAGGATGGATCAAATGTGCGTAGCGGCTAATGCTGTGAAGGTTTAGATAGAAAAGTGTCGGAATGACAATGCAACTGATATTATGCATTAAAACGAAGAGAAGTCAAACTATCTGCCATAAGTCCAATTATAAGGATACACGGGTGATCCCGACTGGTTGGAAGAGGCGTAAAAGTGCACACCCGGCGGACCGGCGTTCGCAAACGGGGCAGAGGGAACAACGTTTTCCCTCAAAGGCGGGAGCTGCAAGGAGCTGTCCGCTGGGGAGATGTAAGGGGCCACTTCAGGGAGCTTTCGTGACCAAATCGCATCGCTGATGTGCGGCAACCGTGCCGGTCGGACATTCAAGTGGCTTTCATGTGGGCTCACAGAAGCCGACTGGATGTCAACGGGCATATACGGCGGTGGCGGATACGAAGTCGTCAGAGGAGGCGGTTGGAAGCGGCGCAAGCGAGCCTTTCTCTGGACTCGTTCTTGTTCGGCTTCTGTATTGATAGAGGACCCGGCCAATGAATAGTAGTAGAGATTCTGAAAGCACATGTGAGGATTTCGCGCACAGATAGATGGGCAGCACAACATACCTGCGGCATGTTCACAGGTCGGTCTACGCGATACGCAGCCACCAATGTCTGGGGCGTGTTCTTGTGCATTGCAGGGAGTGGCTGAACAGACGAGGCAGAGCGGACATTGTGTGGCGATGAAGTCGAAAGGGACATCTTGGAAAAGGATTCGAGGGGAGAAACAGAACTTAGACCGATTGAAAAGCCACTTTTCGGGATGTGCAAGGTCATCCCAGCGGGACGCTTCAGAGGAGGCAACACGTTCAAAGAGGCTGACGTTGGCGAGAACGCATCTGCAGCGGAACGCTTCGAGCCCGGGTGGGGAGAAGGCGACGGTGGTGGATTGACATGCAGACGCGGCTGGGTTGCGACATTCATCGGCAAGTTCGACTGAGTGTACTGCAGAGGCGAGGTGGAGCGTGCCCGATAGGTTGTGGAGTGATACCTCGGCCTAGGGGCGGAAGCAGCGAGCTGCAGCCGGCGACCGTTGCGATAGCGAGTGCGTGACCGCCATTTCTGACTCTCTGACTCCTTTGCCAAGACGAGACCTTTGAGCAAGTTGAGCCAAGATTCGTACTTTTTACCGGAGACATAGAGGGAGAAGTCGACAGCCATGAGAAACTCTCTCTCCATGTGGTTGATCTCGCTCAATTCGATTCCCGAGACCTCTGACCAAGTTTTGTTGGTGTACGTGTTACTGAAATACAGTTAGAAAGAGTGGAGAACGTGAAAGGAGAGGAGACGGACTCGTCCAAAAATTTGTTTGCCATCATCAAGGCAGCCACTGCTATCCGGAACTCGCTCCCGGGAAGACCGGCGGTGAAACGATTGCGTTCCTTGAGATGCCAGATATATTGCAGCGAAAGGACGATGACAGACTGGCTGACTTGGGTCGTCTCGAGCAACTTTTGCATGAACTGCACAAAAGTTGCAGACGGGTTGAACTGCAAGGGCGAAGAGGAGGGAGATGTGCCAGGCGAATAGGGAGGGGAAGGCATCTGTGAGCGCGGGCGTGCGCTGGAAGGCACGGAGGTGGAAAACCAGAGATAGCAAACCATCTCGCAGGTCTTTTCTGCCACGAAGCTGGCTGGCCGTTTGAGGGAAATATCGAACCAGTCGATGAAATGGGACGCGTCGCGTGGTGATATCGGATCGTGCTGGAATGGGTGCTCCAACGCGTCAATGTGGAGCACATTGGGAGAAGGCTGGGTCGGGCGGGGAATCGACCTGGGCCAACTGGACACACCCCGGGACTGGGGTGGCGTGACTGGAGGGAGGGTGAGCAGACGGGAGGCGCGACGGGACGAGAGGGGGGTACCTGGATGCATGGTGGACAGCTGACGGTCGAAGTGGGCTATCGGGGGCAGGGAGGTGACGCGGGGGTGGGGGTGAGGGAGATGCCTCGGGAGGGCGGCGGACATGGGGGGCGTCGGGAGGGCGGAGGGTCTTGGGTACTTGGGGGCGGAGGACCAGAGAAGGTCAGCGGGGAGGGAGGGGAGGGAGGTGCGAGATGGGCAGAAGAGATGGGGTGTGGGAGGGGTGTAAAGAGCCATGGTGGACCCGCTGGCAAGCGCAGGGGGGGACAATGGGCGGACGATGCCATGATCATTTTATAAAAAAGGAGGTGTCTGAAAGGATTGAAGGAGGTGTAAAAATTGCGGGACGTGGATGCATTCTCCGCTTAGAGACACAAAAAAAAATATACAGGGGGGGGCAGAGCCGCGACGGTACGGTAAGGGTTGGGTAGAGAATCGTGCTATAGCAGCGCCTCCGACCCCGCTTCGTACGCGCAACTGCGTGCGCACTTAGCAGATCTTTGACATTTTTTTTCCCAGATTGACTTGCCCGTCAGCATTTCGTTTGATTTTACCAAATCGTCCTTCAAATCCCCTCTTCCAATAATCCACCTTCGGCACACTCGGCACAGGGGTCTTTCCAGGGATTCCCCATAGCCTTACCCTTGTCCTCCTGCCTATCCTGGCCTTGCTAACCTAGTTTCCTCACGTGACCATCCACTTTCGGTCAGCTGCTTCCAGAACCCCCCACTTGACGGTGACGCTACCACATGCCTTGCCTTGTAAAGTTTGCCCTCCCCTGAATTCAGCACTCAATTTGCTCGCGTTCGCCTCCGCCTTTATCCTATTATTTTTCTCATTTCTAGCGACAAATAACCTGCTGAGTCAGCCAAGACAGCCCCATTCACAGCCAGTTGTGGTCCGCCGCGTCCATAATATAATTTCATTCATATACTCGGTAGTATTCCATGTCTTGAATATTTCTATTCTGTTCTAGTACAGGACAAGAATGAATGGAACAGTCTGACTATCCAGCGCTTGACGCTCCACAATCAGACTATTCAAGCGATGTGATCACCCAACCGCACGTACCCCCCGTGTCACATTCCTTATCCGCCTCTGTACGAATGGGATTCATTGTCTCATGCTATTCTTCAGATCCGGCGACCCCGGTTTATTTGCACACCCGGGCCCATCCCCTTCTGACCCCGCTCCCGCCCGCCCGCCCAGCCTTTATTTCCGCGCTACGATGAGCCACCGCAATGGCTTGTCCTCGCTCACACGTAAACTCCGATCATGTGGTGGCCGCTCAACTCGCTCTGCCCCCCACATATCAGATCACCTTGTTTTAGCCGTCCTCGGTAGTAGTCGTTTAGGAGGTTTACTATACTACCCAAACCCCATTCTGTCAACGCACCTGCGCTCGATCAATTCATCCTCGCTCTGATCTCCCACTTGCATAGGCCCGCGGCACGCCAGTCACGCCACATAAGAATCTTGTCTCATCATGACACATCCATCCATACTCAGCTTACGCTCCTCACATCTCAGTCAGACGCCAGTCCCGAGCGCATGATTCAGTTCAATTGTCCACCCCCTCAAGTCTACCGCGTGATATTATCTAACCCTGTTCCCAAAACCCCATTCATATGCACCTTCAACTACCGAGTCGCCGTGTGTGGGGAGCCATGACGTATTACCCACAGATCGATCCCATCCCAAAACCTTGGAAGCTGATCCATCAAGTGGACCTCAGCTTTCCAAAACGTGCTGTGCTACCCCACTTGTCAAGTTCCGGTTAGCGAAGGTTCAATGACCTCGGATCGGACAATACCATTCTCGCACGAATATTCGTTGGAAATCCAACCGCCCGCATTAGCCCTGCCTTCCCGTAAGTAATTTGCTGTGAATGCAACCAACGTTGCCGCCGCCGTCACCATCATATACGAGCAAGCACCCCAAGTCTCAGATTAAATTCTGTGCTTGAGACTACATCTAAATTGCCGGCCATGATATCAATCACCCCATTACATACTGTCCCTCGTTTGATGGTATGTCGCGACTGACATCCCATCTAACCAAAGTAACGAACTCCAGAGTGTTGCATTCCGCGCAAATGATAAGCGAACACCGGATGATCCATCCAGTTCAGTAAGTAACACTAATCGGTAATTTTGCAATTTCTTGGGTTGTCAGGCGTCTCCATACTCGTTTCACATCCTATTCTTAACCCTTTCCGTTAACCTACTTGCCGGGATCACGTGGCCTTACAGCCTGCACCCCGGTATGGACGCACCTGAGCGAGCCAATAATGCGCTGTTTCTCCGAGGGTCTACGCTAGGACCGGCTACCGGCAGGCAACGGAGCATGGCGGGACCTGACACTGCGATTGCCGATACTACTTGGGACGACATGCAGACATGCACGATAACAAGTATAGCATGCCCGCGGCTGCAGGGTCGACCGCATCGAACACTCAAGGTCACTGGAGCACCTGGCACTTGCCTCTCACGTCTCATAGGCAGGCTTTGTATCGGCACGGGTAGGAAAAGACAGAAATGGGCATAACCTGACGCGTACCTGGCGTGTTAGCCACCCATCCCGCGTACACAAACTCTATAGATAACTAGGGGCGAACCCTTGATGAGGCTCACACATAACGGCGACATTCCCATACGTGGAAGTTGTCAATTTCCTTGCTGTGGCCATCTTGTGACCGAACCGCTCGCGGTGTCGGCGGTCCGGCCGAAAATTTTCACCAGGGATATGTAGGGGTGGGTATAGAAGAGGCATTGCTCTGGGCACGCCACCTTCTGGTCGCAACCTCGATAGTCAAAAGAAAGCACTGGTTGTTCAGTCAATCAATGTGGCAGGCAGCTGCGGCGACAGCTCGCCGGTCGTCCGCCATGAGATGCGTGTGCAACAGCCCGTTCTGGTTAAGGGCACAGGCAACGTCACCCATCCGCGCTATATGTACAGGAACGCTTCACATGGATCAAAGAGAGCAGTAGATGGAAAGGACGGACGTTATACACGTTGAGCATTTTGATGTGACAATATCTGATTGGGCGTCTGTGAATCGAACTCGGCGAACTTGGCCACTCTCTGCCTCTGGGTGCGCAGAAACCCCATTTGTACAATCTCGTCAAGGAGTTTTAAAAATCGACTGTTCAGAAGAATCCCGCTGCCCGTTCGGGGCGAAAAATAGAAGTTCGCCCGCACGAGTCGCACATGAGATTTCAAGGGCTTAGCGGCCATGTCTGGGGTTTCGCGTGGCTCTTTTCTCGGATCTGAAGAGCGCAGCCATCCGAGTAGCTTGCTTTTCCACAACCTGCGTTACACATGGGTGTCCGCGGGTCCTGTCAATCGCCAAGTCAACCATCCGAAAGTATCATAGGAGGTAACAGGCCAGCCTTTTTGCCAGGCCGGAAATTCCACGTCAAGGGGGCGTGCCGAAGCTGAGACTAGCTCTGTGGCGACCGACCCGGTGAACCGCTGCTTCCCAAGAATGTCTAGCTCGCGACTTCCCCGGAAAGCCGTCCGAATTCAGTCGGTTCTTTCACCGCTCGTTTCGGGAACAGGCCTGGCAGTCGGCCGTGGATGCAGCACAGAAACGTACTAAGACTTACCAGGCCGCAAATTGCGAGGTGGTATCAATCCCACTGCCGTACCTCGCACACAGGTCCACAGCCCTTCGCTCTTGGATCCGTCCGCCGAGCGAGCGGTGCATCCGAATAAAACTTGACGGAACACGATCGAATGGCACAAAGGCCACACGTCGCCATTGCCCTGAGAGAGTCCCCTGAGGACGTCTGGGCAGGTTACAGCACACAAAGTTCCGACCATGCGCATGGCATAGATGCGGTAATGATAGTCCAGGCCAATACTCGGAACCAGATGTTTGATAGATATCCCGACAGATATAGGCGACGCCGCAGCGCACACATCCAGCGATGCGAAGAATTCTGGCCTTTACGGCTAGTGCCAGAAGGAGCGAATGCGAACCTGGCCAATATTTGATAGATTTCAATCGACAAACGTTTCATACGTATCATCCGTGTCCAATTATACTCCATTGTGGAAGCCCGTCGATGGCGGACGGCGACGGCTCCCATTGGGGGGAACCAGCCCCAAACCCATGCAGTCCTGCAAGTGGTCTGCGGAGTCCAAATCCTCGATTGCGCACTTGCTCGAGACGGTGAAAACCTCTGGTAGAGAGCACCCTTATCGGGGTATGGGCCGTACCGCTGCACGCAAACACGGATGGATCCAGAATGGTCGGATCGTCCAGGGCCGTGTCGCGTAGGCAAAGAGGGAGTTCATGAGAGGTGTTAAGTTGGGGTTAGCTGCCATTGTAAGCTCGCACTTCTGGCCGGTATATGAGCGCGGGAATCGAGACAGCATATGAGATTGTCTAGTAGCCATACAACAGGCAGGGCGCTGTTAAAACGGGTGGGGTGGACGCACGTTCTGATGGTGGTGATTCAGAAAGCAGACACGAGTGGCATCTCAAACAAGGGTCTGACGCGAACAAAGCTGGTAACTGTACATCCGTTCGACGGTTAGACAGTGAAGGGCGATGCAGCGGCGTGGAGTGTCCAACGTGCGTGCCCAGCGTGTCTGTGGCGTGGGAGCGAAAACAGCAGCTAGGACACAGCGGTCGTCCGCCACGCTCAGATCTCGCACTTCGGCAAGCAGCCCGCACACCACCAACGACGTCAAGGCCGGTCCTGCTTGCAAGGAACCTCGACGGCGACCCGGGCCTTCACCCCATCGTCAGCAAGTTGACTCTCGTTCCATCTCGTTCGTTCTGTTTTCACCTCTAGCACCAATTCACAACCCACGGTCACATCATTCAAAACAACCAAGGCTTTTACCTGGGCATCGCAATTCGAATTCACGATCATCCCGGACTTGCTCTGCTCATTTGAGCAATGGGAATTTCGTTTGGCTCCTTCGATGGCGTTTGTGGCACCGCTGCCCTCGTCATTTGTCCGCTCCTAGGCTCATCCGGTCAAGGCATAGAGCCTACCTGCTACTCCCGCAACGTGCAGATTGGATCGACCTTGATATTTCAGCCTTGTGAGTTTGTCGTGTTTTCCGACCCTTGCATGACCACCTGAAGTCGCTGCTGCTATCAGCAACATGTTTTGTGCACATCGTTGCCATAATCATGACCGCAATCATGATCTATCACATTCGCTCCAAGTATACCGCAGTGGGCCGAAAGGAGATCGTCATGTTCTTTTGGATGTACATGCTCATCGTGATTCTGGCGTTGTTCCTTGACTCCGGCATTATACCAACGGCGAATGTCAGCTATCCTGTAAGTCCGGCACACCTCCAGTTGAAGAAGTGAATTTAACCAATCCTGCCAGTGGTTCGCCGCAGTCTATACAGGGCTAGTCGCTGCGGCGTATTGCTGTCTTCTGGTCAATGGGTTCGTTGGTTTTCAATTTGCGGAAGATGGTACTCCACTCTCATTATGGGTGAGTCTTCACGAGAACGCGGTTATGTCGCTTCTCAGGCCACGCCGCAGCTTCTCCGATTATCGTGCCTTGCTGTCTTCGGTATTTCATTTTTTGTCGCCATTGCCACGTTCAAGTCATTCGCCTCCTTCTCCCCAACGAAACCTATGGCGCTGTTTGTGGTGTACCTGATATGGCCCATCCTTTGTGTTGCAATCTACACACTATCCCAGCTCGTTCTCGTCTTCCGGACCTTGGATGACCGATGGCCACTTGGTGACATTTGCTTCGGCATCGCCTTCTACACCATTGCACAGGTCCTTCTCTTCGCTTTCAGCGTGACGATATGTAATGCTGTCAAGCACTATCTCGATGGTTTGTTCTTCTTCACGCTGTGTGTCCTCCTTAGCGTCATGATGGTTTACAAATATTGGGATAGTATTACTGTATGCCCGTTTCCTCCGTCGTCCGAACTACGGGTGCGCTGACCAGCTTTACCTACACAGCGTGAGGACCTCGAATTCTCCGTTGGATCCAAGGCGGCCGTTTGGGAAGTCAAGGATCCACTTTTGACAACTTCGGCTGGAGACTACGATGAAGATTCGGGAAGCAATTACCACGGTGGTGGCACGGGGGCGAGCTTGGTCGGTGGGGTTAGTGGAAACCAGTATTACGGTGGAAAGGGCGGCTATTCACAAGGTGGCTACGGGAGTCCACAAGGCGGCTATGTCCAGCAACCGGGGTATGGTGGCGCGCCGCGAGGTTACCCACCCACTTCGGAGAGATATTGAGCATGAAGGAGGAGTATGGTGATCTTTCAGCTTGGATTAGGACGACAATTGGACTCCAAGGACTCGTACTATAACGAAAATTCCCGTTCTACGAACGTTTAGCCTGAGTTATATTGCATTAGGAGGTAGATAGATTATACCTAAGCCCACCGATTAGCAAGGTGATCTCACACACAGGATAGGCAATTTATTATATATTGTGCGTACCTCTGCTGCCATTGGAATGTGACGTGCAGAATGGTTAGATAGGTTGTAAGGCTACATTATCTACCTTTGTCTCGAGCTTCGAACAACCCCCTCCTAGGTAAGGACATTGGCTATTCGTATTTTCACTCCTGCTCTGACCCAGGTTTTGGTCCACATGTCGTTCGTCCAGGCATACGTTCGCGACAAACATGTCCTCAATACGACCACGCATTCCGGAGCATCTCCTCCCCACCGTCACTGCTGCGACAGATGACGACGTTGCAGAATCAGACGAGGACGACTATACACCTGCACTCCCTCCCGAACTCGCCGCTGCGCGTAAAGCTGCTGGACCATCAGCAGTGCCTACCCCAGGGCCGTCTGCACCCCCTCCGTCCTCTTCGCCACCACGTCGAAGAGTGATCGGTCCTGCTTTCTCGACTGCTCAACCCGGACCCGAGTTTGATTCAGACTCGGACTCGGATGCTGACATTGGTCCACAACCGCTCCCCGCAGACGTCCTCGCAAAGACGAGGGTAGAGGACATGTCGGGCGTAGAGGCGTTCTTGGAAAGAGAGGCGCGTCGACGGAAGAACGTCGAGGAGGCGAAACAGCCCAAGAAGCTCGTTCGGGAAGAATGGATGCTCGTCCCACCCAAAGCAGGGGATCGCCTCGGTTGTGCGTTTATTTTATTTTATTTTGCTAAATTATTGGGCCTGAGTTTACGTCTTCGATGGCGTGCGTGTGTTGATGGCACGAATACGAATAACGATGGAGCAGCGCTCGATCCGACCAAGTTGAAGCCGCGGCAGTTTGGGCGTGGTACGGCACCTGCGAGAGACTTGGACACGTCGCTCTGGACGGAGACACCGGCTGAACGGCAACAAAGACTCGCCGACGAGGTTTCGGGTCGGAAGAGAAGAGCGGTGAACGCGGAGCCGGTGGAAGATGGGGAGGAGGCGAAGAAACGACGGCGAAGAGACGCGGAGACACGCAAGCGCGTGGATGAACATACGGTGCATTCTTTCCTTTCCACGTCGCTTGTTTGTTTATTATCCTTCCCCCCTCGTGCAAAAAAAACCAGCGCGAGGTGCGAGGACCTGCCCTTGTCGACGCGCACACGGAACGTGAGGCTCAAAAGGAAGACACCGGCGAGCCTCCCCCCGCCATCTGGGATCACTCACGGGACATGTCACTTGGCGGACGTCTCATGGATGACAAGCAACGGCAGAAACTGTTACACGATGCCAAGGGCCTTGGAGATCGTTTTGGGATGGGCCAAAGTGGGAGCTTTTTGTAAAAAATCATCAAAACAATCGATGGCGCGCGATCTGCCGCCTGTCACGATAGTGTCTCAGTGCGTGCTCGCAGACCTTGACCAGTTTCTATTCGAGGATGTGTACATGCTGTGTACGGCTCGAGGCTAGTCCAGATTACAAAAAAAAAAAGAAGGCCGGGAGCCATGCAAGGGTGCAATACTACCGACCGCCAGCGGCGTGTCACTATTGCATTTGATCAATGGCCCGAAGGGCTCGGAATTTGGCATGGAAAAGTATATCAGTTTCACGTTCGGAAATGACCCAATGAAAAAAAGTTCTTTCGTGTATGTATGTATCAGTCATTCTCCGTCCCATCGATATGATCTACTGTGAAAGGAAATGGGAAAAGGGGGACGGGGGGAGATAAGTTCAATATCAGGTATCAGACACCGGAACGCGCGTTGCTGGTTTCGATGGACGCTTGAAGGGCTGTACTCTGGCCACCGGCGCAACGGGGTGGATTATGTCCCGCGTCGCTCCAACTTCTCAGTCGTCAAGGGGAGCAAGAAAAAGGGAAAAAAAAAAAAAGGCAGATAGTCTCCTTCCTCCTAATGCGCAGTATGACAGTGGACGACCGCTACGCTTGTGCTGACAATCACTTTCGATCAGGGCACACGCCGGACAGGCCTTTTTAATAAAAAGACAACGGAGCAAGCCCACACGTCGCAACCAAAACCCTACGACGTTCGGGGAAAACAATAAGAATAAAAAGCGAAAGGCGAAATTGTCAACAGCATGCAGGCAGCCACTGATCAGAGGGGATTGGGAGGGGATCATTTTCCTGTTAGGAAACGACGTTGGAGGGGCCAGACAGGGGTGTGATGGGGTGTTACCATAACACTGTAGGGCAAGGAAGAAAAGACTTGGCGGGGTCATGTCCAATTCTGGGCGAACGACAATCCGCTGTCCGATTTGGGGCGGAGGGGTTAATGACCGACTTTGCGGCGCGAATGCACCAAAACGTGGTTGGTATGTCTTCATTCTGGCATGTAGTAATATGGCTAACTCAACTGGCTTTCCAAGAAAGTTCCCCGAGCTTGGTCTCAGTCTCGTCTCAGATGTCTCTATCGGGTCGCACTGGTTCCACGCGGCTTGGGATCGTGTTTTCGAAACACTCGTGCCGACACCCGTCGAACGATAATACCTCCTGTCTTTTGAGCGATGAGGTGGCACGGGTCTTGTGCCGCATCCGGCGGGTACTGGGGGTCACGCAGGCATAACGGGATATATAAAAAACAAGAAACGCGAACAAGGGGAGGCCTTCTTTTAGTATAGTCACAGGGAGCTGCCATGATACATACACAATACCGCCAACCCTTGTGGGGATGCAATCTGTAGTAGATTGCGCTTCATCCGTGCGGTTCCTTACGCCATTGAATTCGTGAAATATCGTAAGAATGATGGTCGAATAAACTAGTATTGCGCATTCAACTTTAAAATCCACAAACAAAGGACGATGATAAAGCAAGATTGATATACACCATGTCCATAATAGAGTACCTGACGGCATGCAGGATGGCCGCATCGCTCGGCACCCAGGTCTCTTCGTGGCGCACGCCGACGCCAAATTAAGCTCTCAGGGCAATGGCTCTCGACTGCTTGAGAGTTTGTTCAAATGGATGTATACATCCGTTCCAAACCCGTCCATGGAGATAAGGCGCAGATCGCCACCAAAGTATCTCGCATACTACATATGCCCAGGAACATGAGTGAGTTCACAGCCCGAAAACGGAGAAGGAAAAGTGACGAACCAATCGAGAGAGTGGCAGGCCATACCCAAAACCCGCCATCGGCGCTTGGAAGTCGCTCGCGTGGAAATCTTGGTCAATGCTCTGGCCCGCCATGGTCGTATACATATATGTCCAAACGAGCGGGATGCCACTTCTTGGGATACCGCCCCCCTCGTCCGATATTTTGATCGTAATATCTTCACGCCCTTCGACTACGATGACTTTTATAGGAGGATATCCGCCACCACCGCTCCTTTCGGTGGAAGATTCTTTGGAAAAACGATCCTCGTAGTCAGCACCAAATCTCTCCACTACGGCTCTCAACGAATTCTTCAATAACTCGAAAATAATATGTGATAGATGTCCGGGGACGTATGGGAACGTCAAATCAGCGGAACAGATGAGTTGAACAGGTGGTCCGCGGAACATAGCATAGTGTTCTTCACAAACGAATCGAGCGTTCTCTATGGCTTCCTGCAGGATATCATGCACGTTCTGTTACATTATAGTGGCGCAGGGGGGTAGACAGCAAGATCAGACAAGAAACAAGAAAGCGGAGAGTAAGAACGCACGGCTTGTGTACAGATGATGCCCACATAGTCCCTATGTGGTTGCTGGGTGTTCAGTGCTACGTCTTGACACACATTAATAATGTCAATATTCCAAAGACAGAGGAAAAGTCGCTCACGTTGTCCGATCAAGAACCGTATCCCGATTCGGGACATATAGAACCTATCCAACCATGCCTGCACGTCACCTCCGTGCCCACACGGGGACAACCCAAGCCCCATGCCAGGTTTGATTCCCATTGCCCTCTGCCACTCCAAGACCCCTTGCGCGACGGTGGTGACGGTCGGGTCATGCCTGCGTTTGATCGCTTCCAGTAGCTTGGTGAATCTGGCATTATAATCATGGACCTCAGGTGGATAAACATGAGAGGGGGTCTGTGCGTAGTAGCTGCGTGGGTGGTAGATATGAACAAGAACGTCATACAAAGAGCGTAGACAAACCTTCGTGCGACGGGAACACGCAGTTTCACATTCCCATTTCGAAATCCACCTGCCCTAGTGCCATCGGTATCTTCATATGCCCCCCCTGTCTTACTCACATAGACGTCTTCTCCATGCGCCGTACCACTCTTAGGTCCGTGCCCGTCGAGGTAAGACGTGATGAGAGATGGATTGGGAACACTCTTGAGGAGATGGATGTTCTTATCTTCCCTGTTTAAACGGGAAAACAGTGATTTCCGAGCAGCAGGGGACAAGGAGAGTGACGGAAAATTGACCAATTCCTGCAATGTGGGTCTGCTCTTTAGTAACGAGCTCATCCATCAAATGATTGGATGAGAATAGGACAATATTGAATCCAAGAAGAATGTATCAGCGAATGTATGCCGACACCCACCTCGAAGCTCTGCGCATACCAGTTCTTCACTTTTCTTATAGACTGCATTTCGCTCAAGTTGTGTGGGAGTTGATCTAACTCTTTGACACGATGAGCGAGACGGACAGGAAGTTCATCTAGACGTACAAATGGCCACACGACAAAACATGACGATGAAGGTCGACCGTCAGTGAGAATGACTGAGATTCTGGTTAACAACTCACCACCCAAGAACTGACTGGCCCTCAAAAGTGTGCCCTGACTGGGATGCTGGCCAAAGAGGACCATTTGTTGGAGGGACACTGATACATGAGATTTGCGTCAGCACAAGAATTAGGAGGAGGGAACAAGGACATGGGTGAAACAACCCGTGAAAGATCAGGACATCACGACCCCAAAAGAGAGCTGTACAAGGCCTGGCCATGACCTCCTTCGACATCCCGAATTGCGTGAAACACCTGAACTGACCAGCTTGGGATCGAGGCATATTCTCCGCCATAAAATGCGTCCCATACCAGACGTCCATTCCATTTCAACAATAAGAGAGAAAGTACTTTGAAGAGGTGGATGGCACAAAGCATGGAAGAGAAGACTGACCTCCTGTCTGAGGAAAGGATGCGAAATGGTGTATCTTTTCCCATAGAGCGGGAGAGATGCGAAACGCAGCACTCATGGTCGACGACTCGGGAGTCAGGGGCGATGTGTGGGTAGAGCCCAATTACCGAACGCTATAGGATTCGGATGTTCGTGGACACTGGCCAGCGTGGCATGCGTCTCCAGCTGGGCGTAAGGGACAGATTGTTTCGGATGGGAGAGTGGAGTCAACCCATGCAAACGGTGAACCTGAGTATGACTGAGGCAACCATTTTAAAGTTGGCTAGATCAGTTCGATTTACTAATCACGTGAATCTGATCAGTCTCGTGGACCGGTTGACCAATCATTGGACGGATCTAGGTCTCTACTTTGAGAACAGGTTCAATCATCACGTTCACCTCCCAAAACTACGCTAGGGGATATATCCATTTCCCATCTCATTCTTGGCGTGCTCGCGCTTATCGCATGCCACAGGTACTTTTCTGTAAGCTGCGCCCGCGCTTTTCGTTACTACGCTTTGCTAGATTCAAAGTGGTTCAGAATTAGGGAACCCCGTGCGGTGCGATGGCAGTCCAAAGGGTGCTTCACTCCTTTCTGATCTGCTCCCGTTACTCGCTGGATATCAGGTCGTCTTGTTAATACCTCACTTGCGCTGACTTTTTTTTGGTCACTCTCCCGCACAGTTTCCCGCCTCAACGGTTCGGGCGCCTTCAGGTTAGACACCCGGTCCTGGGTGTTGTGCACTAGTGTGTCGTCGAATTTCGTCTGTCTCCTGACCTTGGACGCCAGAAACAAATTGGACGCTGCCAAAGAGCGCTGACGCGAAGGAACGGACACGCAGAACTATCAAGAACGCTGAACGAACGATTAACCATAAATACGTCTAGGCACAAATAGTAGTGGAAATCTCGCTAGCTCTTCGTAAGCAAACATGTAGTCATATTGCAGGCCGGCTAGCACTCGGTCACATTCAAGGTTACTTCTCGGGCACCTCTACCACGATACTCATTGACCCTCCGGATACTTGGCCATTACCTCTCTGAGATATGCCTCATCTCCGGCTCGGGGGATGAAGCGAGCCTCAAAGGGGCTAAGATGTGCGACAACACCATCGGTGAAGGACTGATCGATGGGTGACTTTGGATCTTCAGCGATACGGAAAGACCATAGAATCAGAGCCATATTGATGAAGATGGATCGACTGGCAAGGAATTGTCCAGGGCAAATTCTACCCGAACACCCTCCTGTCAGCTTGCATAGTAGCAAATCAACAACTCAAGAGGCCCACCGTCGACCGAATCCGAAACCCGGGAATTTGATATCATCGCGGATTTGTCCGTCGCTCGAAAACCATCTTTGTGGATCGAACTTGTCGGGGTTGGGGTAAGCCTCTGGATCACGAGAGATAGCCCTGATCAGTGTGATCAGCGATTTCGTAGACACTGCTTTCAAATGTGGTGCCCACCAATGGTTTCCCAAAACAATAGCACCTTTAGGGATGCAAAAGTCCTTCTACGAGGATTTAAGTTCTAGTTGCGAATCTACAACTGTAGACTCACGTAAGGGACATCCGCCGTTGCACGATGAGCAAGGCCTGCAGTTACATTAAAACCGGCAACGTTTAACGAGTTTAAACAACGTACCCACGCTTACCACTGGCCTCCAGCGGAGAGTCTCAAGTAGGAATGCCTGAAGCTGAGGGAGAGCGTCGTAGTCATCGAAGGTGGGAGCTAAACAAGCCAGTCAGCTCAAGGCCTGACTCGGTAAAGGTAATATATACCTCTGTCGCGACCGACGACGTTGTCTAATTCCTCATGCACGATACGTTGAGCCTCGGGGTGGGACGCGGCAGCCATAATAGCGCCAGTAATGCCAACAGCCGTCTATTTCCCGTTGTGAGCCAAAAACTGGGAGTAAGCCTGCCGCCTCACGTACAGTGTCCGAGCCAGCACCGAACATGTTTCCCCCAAGGTACGCCATTTCTGTATGCGAAAGCTTATGGGTGTCTTGGGTTTCGATCAGATGTTTGACAAAGGAGGGGCCAGCTTCACCCGATTTCTGCGAACGAGTCAGCGAGCTATAGACATTGTTACAACCGAACACCTGTTACCATCTCGACTTCTACGCGACTCATTTGGTCACGGAAGAGTGCTAACTCTTCTCGGTGCCAGGCATGAACGTGGCGAGCGTAGCCTGGAACGTACTTCAAGAGCGGATACTTCTCGACCAGCATAGCACCAGGGCGCGTGAGAACCTGGAGGTGTTGTAATGCCTTGTGTATCGCGATCATCTCGGGAGAGCGCATGTCCGTAGGAGTAGATTTGCCATAGGTGATACGCAGAATGACCGAAGCCGCATACCGGTTGGCGTGTGTTACATGATGCTTGGGGTCCTTGATAAGGCTGAGGATGACCTCACTTGCTGCATGCATCTGAACTGGTGCATATGATTCCACAGCCTTTGCCTGGAGGTGGGTGTGCACAACCCTACATAGAAGGAATTCCGGTCATTTCCCCAACCTCGGAAATAGGTAACAGGTATGACTTACTTGCGAAGCCTTCGGAATTGATCACCCACAGGGGTGAAAATCACCCGCATTCCACGCGACAACATCTCGCCCGGGCCAATCCAACGAGGACGGTCTGCCAACAGGCCACCCTCCTTCTCCATGATCTCAACCGAGTCCTGTCGCCGTATGTGGGCCAAAACGCCCGAATTAAAACGTCCACTCTCACCTTCAGGCGCCCAATGATAACCATGATTTCGGAACCAATGCGCAGGGAGATGACAGGTCCGTATTGGTGGACCCATTCATTAAACTGCTGCGATTGACTTTTGCGATTGACGTTAGCTGGACTGAGATCCACCGGCCCGACGAGTTATACATACTCTTCTTTGGGCAGAGTATTTCCAAAAAGCCAATGTCCAGGAGGACCTGGCGGGAGTGGAAGGCGCCGCCTGTTTGCCAATTTTGCACGGGCGGCGCTGCCGACGAGGATGACGGCAACGAGGGCGGCAAGCGCCTTGAATTGAAGAGACAGGCTAGATGCCAGTTCGAACATGCTGTGCGGAATGGGTGGATAACAGGGAAGAAACACAGTAGTAAGTAGGTGGTGACAAGGCTGGTTAAATGGCCTGGAGGGCTTGAGGGAAAAAGAGTTGCGTTTGCACCGGCTGCTGACGTCGAGAGGATTGACTACCAACCCGATCAGAGGAGATGCTAAAGAAAGGACAGGGATTAAGAGGTCCCCTATACTAGACGCTGACGCTGATTAGATTTGATCACCGCCCGACGCTAAAGAAAGGACGACTCAAGTTTCTCAAGGGATTGAGAGGTCCCCGCGCGAAGCTGGGAAAGTGCCTGGCATACAGAGGGGTGGTGATGCTTGTTCCAATTGACCGAGGCTTGGGGTTCGAGCAAGCTGAGGAGCGCGTCGTACTCCCCCCCAAAGCGTTTCATGCTGGCCAGTGCTTGCGTAAATGAGTTTACGATGTGTCCAGTTTATTTTGGACAAGTGATATTATTGTGGAGCCACCGACTAATCTAGTCCTATTAAGGCGGGCGCCTTGGGAAGATACCCGGTCCGAGGGGAAATGCTCTTACGCATGCCCTGTTTTCACAGGGGGCGTTGATTACCAGGTGTCCCCGGTTTCTACAGGGGGCCTTGGTAGATTAAAACCTCTAGTTTTGTTACCCAGTCCGAGGGGAGCGACTCTGGGTTCTTGGTGGTTGGGTGTGTAATACTTTCCTTTTTTGGGCTTTGGATCGTTCAGTTCAGCGGTCTGTTTCCAGTCGATCTGTATAGTGGCGTCTTCGGAGGAGGTAGGCGGCCGCTTGGAACCATTCTTTATTTACGATGCCCGTCCATCCGTCGTCCTCCCATGTTTGTAGGTGTTTTGTGAGTCCATTGCGTACCTTGAGTTTGTTAATATCGTTATGGGCATCATGGGATCTATCCGTTGCAGGGCGATTGTGATCGCCGCTATTTCAGCTGTCTGGTTTGGTTGCTGTGGTCCGGGGACTTGCGTTTCGGGGGTGGTTTTCTGTCACGACGGCCTAAGATGGTCGAACGAGAACGCAGAGACTCGAGAAGAGAACGGGTGCAAAGGTATTTCTCTCGAGACCTGGGGGGTATGTACAGAGCTGGGGGACTTTATATCTAGACTACCGTATCTTCCGAACGGAACTGAGCTCGCTCATACTCGTCGTGTGGAATGGGCAGAGGGCTCCGTCACTACCATGTGTCTGCATCAGCCCAGCCGATCCGTCTGTCAGTGTCCGTCTGTCCGCGTCAGTGTCCGTCTGTCCGCCTGTCGGAACCTGTCCGTTACATCCCCCCCTTCCAGTGCGCGTCCTACGCGCGCTCGCCCGCCTCCTCACTCTCCATGGCCTGGTCGTTATCGGAGATCCCTTCAGCGTCTTCCTCCTCCTGCTCCTGCTCTGGTTCCAAACCACCCGCCGAACCCCCTTCCCCAGCTTCCTCCAAGAGTGGGGCCAACGGCCACTTCCAACGAGGCAATGTCCCAAGATCGGGACCGCCCAGCCGCTGGACTCCGCGCAGATATCGGCGATTCCAGATCTAGGGAGGTGGATAGGCCCGAGCCGCGACCCTGCCGCGGCCAGCGATGATTTGGGAGCCGCACCTCGCCTCGGCCGACCCGCCGCTGCTGCCGGGCCCGAACCTCCCGGGTAATACGTTGACGTCGAGTCAGCTCTGCTTGGGCTAACGCCTCCATGTATGCTGTCTGGTTGGAGTCGTCTGTCGGTGCAGTGGCTGGTGGGGGTAGATCGCCGAAAAAGGTGGCCGGGTCAGGTTCGGGGTGGAAGGGTTCCATTCATTATCCCTCGCTATCAAATTGTGTAAAGCGACTCCGGACGCCGGGCTCGGCGTTGTACGTGTGGGCTATCCAAAAATACCCAATGGGTGCTGGCGGTAGACGGTCGGCGTAAACGAGGGATCGGATTTGTCTACTGTTTTCCAAGCACAGCTGGAGGTGGATGCAGATGCCTGGAACCAAGTGAGAATCGCCGGATTGGTCAACAAAGACGAACTCGCGACCGCTACGGAAAATAGAAGAGGAGTGTTCAAGGGGGTAGGGGATATCGCCGCTAGAAAACAAAAATCGCTGGACTCATCAACCACCCCACACAGTCCATTATATACCTGTGGGTCGTCGGAGGGCGACTTACCCGAACCCCTCGGCAAGTCCTCTATCTGCTGGACCTCCCGCAAGTTCAGGTACTCGGACACTTTAGGGTGGTGTTGAAGCTCCATATGTGGCACACAGGTGACGTCTCTTGACGTCCATTGGACCTCAAACAGTGAGTCCTTTCCGCTTCCAACATGCGACTTGATGCATTCAATGACCCACTCAGGTTCTGCTTCACCAAAGTCCGCGACCTGAGTCTCCATGCGGCCAGGAAACAGCCGGTCGTCACTCGGAGAGTGGACTCGCATCAACGAGTGAAATACTGGAGGAACACCCCATTGCTTAAGGCAGGGGGAGACATCTGACGACAAGTGGGTGGAAAATGCGAGGGCACTCTGGAGCTCCTGGATTTCCTAAGATGGCGACAGACAACAGGAGAGGAGAGACGTCGTTGGCAGTCTCGCGAAAGAGAAATTGAAAAGTACATGGTTTATCTACTTCTTGTCACTAATCTAAGTCATATTTCAGACCCGAACACATAATTCGATGCATCACTCCCTCACCTCCTGGTCTATATATTGAGCCTATAACAGACATTCTCCTGTCACGGGATGAATTTGACACTCCCCTTCCCTTCCTTCGTCGACTACTTCACCTAGCTTGGCGCTTTCCGACTCCATGCTCAAAAGTATGCACGTGCCGTTTCCGCTCTGCTGGTGCACCTCACCACGTCACGTACTCTCGCACGATCAAATCTCTGGGCACTACGTCATATTGTCGTTCTTGGCGTGTACGCAAATGAATACCTCCGTGTGGAAGACACACGAGATGATGCCGTGGCGCTGGATCGTACGAGGGATCATCTCGAGGATGTTGTAGAGAAGGTGAAATCACTGGCGACTTATCTGCTGGGCCGCGTAGAAGACGGGATACATGTCAGGGTTGTGAATGCGCTCTTGAGCAAGGATGATGCGGCCGTTCTCAGAGAAGGGAGTCTGGCCTCGTTTGTTATTGCACTCCTCCGTTGTGCCAAAGAGAAAGACAGAGCGAGGGATGCGGTGATTCTCGGCATCGTGCTTCAGCACTTGCTCAGTGATGCTACGAAGGAGGATGCTGATTTGTGGCTGATAACATCTCTTCTATTTCCCAGCTCTGCAGACTACCATTTCCATCACTGCCTACGCACCAGAGCCTCCTGAACTCGACAGGTATCGCAACGAATTAGCTGCTTCGTTCATTGGTATTCGTGCCGGCGCAGCACCCATCACTGGTCTCGCTGCCCTTCGGCTATTAGCTGCCACAGCGCCGGACCCTGACCCCGACGTTGTTTTCCTCCCACAACAGCATGCCATGAATGTCATGAAGGCGTGTCAAGCGTGGGTCGCTGCAGATGAAGACGATGGGGACGGAATCGATGAGCATGTGGAGAGTGTCATGGCATTGATGTTTTTCCATCTTGCTCCGATCTTGCAGAATGTTCCCGGGTCACATTGGGATTTCATCTGGGACGTAATCAGGAATAACTTGGAGGTCTGTCATGTTGAGTTCAAGCGGAGGTGGCTGGCGCTGATATCAAGTAGAATTGCTCCCTGAAAGATAGTGCAACATTGACGACTCTCGGAAGGACATTGAGACTGATCATTGCCATGGATGACCTAGCATCGACGAACAAACCTCTTCGCGCGAACTGGGATGAAAGGAAAGTGACAGCGCTGGGACTCGTCAGAGACATGGTTGCAATTGACACGAGTGATCAGTTCGTGTTTCTATATATTTCAGGGGCTAATTGAATACAGTTGCAATGCCTTACTTTGAATCTCGTACACTATGTCTAGAGTTAGCTTTGTCTGTCATCCAAGGCATGCCATCCACAATGATAATGATGAGCGAGAAGATGTTATCAAGGACGGCTGAAAAAAGCGCGTCAAAGAGTGCGTCAAACAGATCTGCGAGAGACGTCAGGGGTCCGGGGGACAGGAGACTCGAATGATAGCACTTCAACATCAGCGCGCCGTCACCGTCACCGACTTCCCAACTCTCTCTGCTGCGTGAGCTATGATCCCAGCAGCTTCGTTCCCCTCATGGAAGATCGAATCCTGTCACATGACTAGTCACCACTGTCGCAGACGCATGTTACGTTGATCAGTGTCCATGTCTGATGAATTTCTTGTCCGTCTCGGCCACGACCGTGTCAAAGACCTATTGTAGATCAGCTCCCGCACGACTTAAGCGTCTATACGCAAAGTAAAAATCAGGTATCCGCAGAGCTTCGAGGTGAGTTGTCAATACACTCGCCAACACGTTCTGCCCGGATTCGAGATGTTCACCGACACGTTTTGTGGACCAGTCCATCATGACCGACCCTATAGGAGTTAGTGAGCTTTCCGCCGCCAATCCGCCGCTCCATCTCCTGCTGCTTGGCAGTCCGTGCTTTCGCGCTTAGACAGGAAGGATGAGCACATCTTGCAGCAGCCAGAATGGTCTACGGCGTATGGTAATGATGGCTATGCAGGCCCGACACCGTCGGACAGGGAGTGTAGTCAGGCGGACTTTGAAATGGTACGAAGGTTAATCTACTGCTTACTACGCATATCCGCCGCACCCTACACCTGAGTCGAGACTGGGAGTGTCTCCGAGGTGATGCGCAGGACCTTGAGCGCAAACAAAACTTTGCGGGTTGCTAGTGCTTGCCTGCGCCGTCATATCAATTTTCACTTGGCGAACCTACTATGATGGCGGGGCCGGGGCCGGGCCCAATCATCTCTGGCCCAGCTCTCATCGCGTTACAATCACTCGATTCGGATGACATCGCGTTCCTGCAGCACCTTCCAAAGGCTGAACTACACGCTCATCTCCACGGTTCCATCCCCCTCCACACGCTACGCCGCCTTGCGACCAACTTCACGCCCTCCCCCGACATTGGCGCCGAGGTCGGGGCTATTATCACCCAACTCCAGTCTGGTGTCGTGCTCAACGAGCTTGCGGATTTCTTTCCGTACTTCCCCGCCATATATGCTCTCATTTCTACCCCCGCCGCACTAGCTGAAGCGACACGAGATGTCCTGGAGGCGTTCCTGGTCGCGCAACCCCCGCCCTCTGGTTTCGCGTTCGAGCCTGCAGCTGAATGTAGCTATCTTGAACTCCGCTCGACCCCTCGCCAGACGTCCCACATGACTAGGCAGCAATACCTCCTCACCGTGCTTCGTGAAATCCGAGCTTTCCCCGGTCGTGCTGGGCTGATCGTGTCTGTCGACCGTCGCATGTCGGAAGCAGCGGTGGAGGAATGTGTGGATCTGGCTATCAAACTGCACGAACAGGGCGAGCCCGTTGTCGGGCTTGATCTATGTGGCGATCCCCTCAAGGGCAACGTGGATATGTTCGAGAGGCACTTTGAGCGCGCGCGCGAGGCTGGGTTGGGTTTGACGGTCCACATCGCAGAGACAAAACAAACTGAGCACTCCATCGAGTCGTTCGTGCTCCTCTCCTGGCACCCAGATAGGTTGAGTCACGCAACATTCCTTGAAGAATCACAGAGAGAAATTTTCTTGGCCGGCATACCCCCGCCAGACATCGAAATGCCTCTGATACCTCCTCCAAATGGCACCGTTCCTGATCCAATACCCCATCATCATAGGATACACTATGCGTTGTGGAGGAAGCATATACTTTTACTTTCCTACGAGTACCAGCGGGTGGGTCATCACATCGGTTCCCCAAACTACACCGAGGAACACGCGGCACGCGAGGTTGCAAAAGAGATACAGGATCTTAGGCAATTGGCCGGCGGGCAGTATAAGCCATGCATCGAACTATGTCTCAGTTCGAACTTGTTGTGAGTCGTGTTGGCCACATTTCTTGTGATGCCAGAGCCGGAGTCTTGCTTTCCCAGGTGCAAGACCGTTACGCGACTAGAGGAACACCATATAAAGCACTACCTCGTGAACGACCACCCCATCGTTATATGTGTACGCGCCTCGCCCTGTGAGCGTCTGTGTTGAACCTAACAGACGCTTGCAGACGGACGATACCCTTCCATTCAGGACAACGCTACTCGCGGAGTATGCACTTCTTCTGGCCAAGCCTCCGCATGGGTTAGGTCTTGGTCGCAGCGAGGTTCGGAAAATAGCGGAGATGGGCATGCATGCTCGTTTCATGAGAGGAGAGTAGGCATAGTCTCCTACACCCGCGGTGCTGTGGACCATGCCCCGGGCGATGCCTGTCCCCTCTTGAATGTACGAAGTAGTGTGAAGAGGGTGGAAAAATGTCTGCCCAAACACTCGCGTACGGGTATCTAGTCATTCTTTGTCCATGATAGCTGTGACATACGTAAAGCACTCTTATCAGCCCGGATCAGCTTGTGATTGAGCTCTATCAAGTAGGTAACTTGCTCAGACGACTACATGTTCAGATGCCACGTCCGCCCGTAACTTCGAGCGTATGACCGCTCACATAAGATGCCAGTGGCGAAGCAAGGCTGAGATCGCGCCCATTCAGTGTGCCATCATATTCAAACGTCACCAGTTCAGGGGACTCACAAAAGCATCGCCGCCGCCGCTTCGTCCGCTGATGCCCCTCTCCGGAGCGGAATGTCCGCATATGCACTGACATTTTCTGTCATGCGTGCCTGGGCGGCAGGAATGCCTAGTGCAACCTTCTTTCCTTCTATCTCGATTGTTGCTCCGTCTTCCTTCACTGCTGTCAATCTATGCTTATTTTAGCACACGCTCTCTCGAGCAATTGTATCGGAGGTCAAGATACCTCGTGTGAATGAGGCCGTACGCGACGGTGTTGGCGCGAACACCAAAAGGACCCCACTCCTTTGCGATCGTCTTGGTGAGTCCGACGATCGCGGACTTGGCAGCAGCATAGTTTGCTTGTCCGACATTCCCATGGAGACCAGACACAGAGGAGACGTTGACGATGGAACGATTTTCCGGTGTTCCGATCTGTCAAACCGTGTGGAAACATGCTCGGACTTTCTACGGCGATATCCACGTTGCAGGGACGACTCACCTTGATTCGAAAGTATGGCGCGGCTGCTCTGAGGAGGCGGAAGGGGGCGCGCACGTGAATCTTCATGATGATGTCGTATGCATCATCTGGCATGGTGTGAAGCATCTTGTCATACGTAAAACCAGCTGAGCGATGTCAACGTCATGAGCAATCCCTAAAGCATTTTCTCAACCACCTCGCCATACCGTTGTTGACGATGTGATTGATCCGGCCGAATGCTCTGATCAAAGGGCGGGACCGTGAGGCGGAGCCGCATGGATCTGTCCACTCTGGGACACACTCACTTGACCGTCGCATCCACGATCATCTGGGGGAAATCGTCTGCGCCAACGTCGCCTGGGACAGCGATCGCTTCCCCACCCATCGCTCTGATCTCTTCCACGACGGCAGCGGCATTTTGTGCATCGATACTGGGAGGTCAAGCGTGATATAGTTGTGCATGCCGACGCGAACGCGGGCTTACTCGCTGACGACCACTTTGGCACCCTCTTTGGAAAAGAGCAGCGCTGCGCTTCTGCCTATGCCCTGTTATTGTGCACAGGAACGTCGGATGTTAGCTCGGACCGTCGAACGAGCGCACCTGTCCGGCTCCTAGAAAATATGGGTATCTCAGCCACGGCCGCAGCGCTGGCGCCGAGAATGTGGATGGACACACCTGTGATGATGGCGACTTCCGCAGCCAAAAGGCCGCGACCGTAGGCATTGGTAATGTGGCCAGAAACCTGTGCGAGACGACTCGTCATTGGGAATGGAGCACAGATATCTTGGAGAGTGCGCGCAGGCGAAAGTGAGCCGGCCTGGCCCGGCAAGTGTGACGGCATGGATTAGCCCGACACCTTCCGTTTTGGATGGGCCGGGATTTACTATCCTCCCGAGCGGGGAACCAGGCAGTCAGCGAGCAACAAAAGGAACGGCATGGTCAATGGACTGATTGACAGGGCGCGCCGCCTGGGCTGTGATGCAAAGTCAAGGCCATGCCAGACCATTTAAAATAATGCAACGCAAGCAACTCTAATTTCACCGCCATAAATACAGCTTTAGCTACAAACAAGATATTGCCTTTACATACAAGAATCAGATCAGTGCTGTAACTCAACCGGATTAGCGGTCCTCTAAATTACTACCAAGATTATCTGTCGGCCATATTCTCAGATACCCTGCGCATACTTGGCCATCGCCTCTCTGAGATGTGCCTCGTCCCCAACGCGCGGGGTGAAGCAAGCCTCGAAATGATTAGGATGGGCGACAACACCGTCGGTGAAGTTCGGGGTGATGGGTGCCTTTGGATCTTCCGTAATACGGAAGGACCATAGGAGAAGGGCCGCATTGAGCATGATAGATCGAGTGGCAATGTGCTGGCCTGGGCAAATTCTAGCAGAGCATTATCAGCTTGCGTGGCAACGAATCAATCACTTCTAAGCTCACCGTCGACCGAATCCGAAAGCGGGGAACCTGTTGTCATCGCGGAGTCGCCCGTCGCTCGTTATCCACCTCTGTGGATTGAATGTTTCGGGGTCGGGGTAGGCCTCTGGATCACGAGAAATAGCCCTAATTAATGTGATCAGCAACGTCGTAGACATCGCTTCCAACCATGATGCCCACCAATGGTTTCCCAGCACAATGGTACCCTCAGGGATACACCAGCCATTCTACGAGGGATTAAACGCGTCCGGTTCGAATTCTACAAATGCAGACTCACGTAGTAAATATCCGAGGTTGCACGATGAGAAAAGCCTGCGGTCGCATTAAAACTAGTAACATGGATCGAGGCAAAGCAACGTACCCAACGTTGTCACTGGTCTCCAGCGCCAACACTCAAACACGAATGCTTGAAGCTGAGGGAGAGCATTGAAATCACTGGGGATAGGAGCTAAGCAAAGCTGGTTAGCTCAAGGCCAACCCGGTACTGTACGAGATGTATACCTCTCTCACGTCCGACGACGTTGTCCAATTCATCCTGCACGATACGCTGTGCCTCGGGGTGGCACGCAGCGGCCATCAAGACGTCCGTGATCGCAACGGCAGTCTATTTCCGAGTGTGAATTAAAGGTGTTGGACGAACCTACGCCTTACGTACAGTGTCTGAGCCAGCGCCGAACATGGTTCCCCCGAGGTACGCCATTTCCTTGTACGAGAGCTTGTGGGTGTCTTGGTTTTCGAGCAGATGTCTGGCAAAGGAAGGTCCAGCCTCACCCGATTTCTGCAAACAAGTCAGTAAGCTGCAGGTATGGTTACTGCCGGGTGTCTTTTACCATCTCAGCGGCTACACGATTCAGCTGTTCGCAGAAGAGATTGAATTCCTCTCTGTGCCAAGCATGGACGTCGCTCGCGTAACCTGGAATGTGCTTCAGGATGGGGTACTTCTCGGCCAGCCTTGCACCAGGGCGCATGACGATCTGGAAGCGTTTCAACATTCTATGTATAGTTAGGATCTCGGGGGCATTTGTTTCCGTAGGGGTAGATTTCCCGTAGGTGATACGGAGGATGAGCGATGCGGCGTATCGGTTGGCATGTGCTCGGAGATGTTTGGGGTCCCTGAGAATGTCCAGGACGACATCACTTGCGGCTTGCATCTGCATTGACGCGTACGACTCCACAGCCTTTGGCTGGAGGTGGGTGTTCGCGGCCCTACGAAAAGGGAAGTCCGGTGAACTTTCCAGCCTAGGCAATAGGTAAGAAGAAATAGCTCACTTGCGGAGCTTCCGCAATCGCTCGCCTGCAGGGGCGAGAATCATGCGCATTCCATGCGAGAGTACCTCGCCGGCGATCACGTAACGAGGACGGTCTGCCAACAGACTACCTTCCCTCTCCATGATCTCGACCGATTCCTGTGGTGGTGTGGGTCAACATGCGTGAATTCCAAGGGTGACTGTTACCTTGAGTCGCCCAATGATCACCATGTCATTGGAGCCAAAGCGCAAGGAGATGACAGGGCCGTATTGGTTGATCCAGTCAACAAACTGCTGTGATTGACTTTTTACGAATGACGTTAGCTGGAGTGGGCGACACCAAGCCGGAGAGATGAACATACTTTTCTTGGGGGATAGAGTTTCCAAAGAACCAGTGACCAGGAGGACCGGGGGGGAGGGGAAGGCGACGCCTGCTTTTCAACTTTGTACGAAGGACGCTGCCGGCAATGACGACGGCGACGATGGCGGCAAGCGCCTTGAATCGAAGAGACAGGTCAGCAACCAAGCTAAACATGGGGCGCAACGAGGGGAGATGAAGGGGAAGAAAGGTGGTAGTAAGAACGCGTGAGAGCAGGGCTGGTTAAATGGCTCGGAGGAAGTGAGGATCAAAAAGGGTGCTGCTTCTAACGGATGCTAACGCAGAACGAATTTGGATATCACTCTGACGGACGGGGGATGAAAGGCTGGTTAGATGGCCTGAACTGCAAGGGCCAGGAGAGTGCCTTTATACAGTACTGGGTGCTGACGATGGGTGGATTTGATTATCACCCGGTCAGGGATCATCGCCCGTGGAGGCTGGGGTAGCAACAACCTTTAGGAGGTGGGGCGGTGAAACCTATACATTATTCAGATCACATACAATGGGTGCACATGGTCCGGGGGCGACAATGCGGCATCTTGTTAGGTGCGAGTGCAAGGCGCATCATGTGGCGTTCATCGGTGTGGGCGGGTTGCGCTCGGCGTCTGGCTGTCATTCGGATGCTGGAATGACGTACTGTTCAACTGGCCAGCCTAGTTCTACGAACGTGCTAGGACGACAACTTGGTCCGGGGGTGTCTCGGTGTTGCCAAGCAGTGATGCGTCTAGCCTAGTTCTACGAACACGCTAGGACGACGGCTTGGTCCGAGAGAAACACCGCCAGTGCGGGGTTGTCGAGGCCGTCCTCGGTTCGACTTGAGATGCCGTCGAGTCTAATTCCCCCGTGGGAACTTCTTTCTCTCTCTCTCTCTCCTTCCCCTCTTTTTTTTTTTTTTTTTCCCCCTCCGCGATGCAATCAGGTCGTGTCCTGACGCGCGTCAGGGATTTCTTCAAGGCGCTCTCAGCCAACATACTCCCACAACGGTGAGCGCGACTGCCCCATCGCCCTTTTCTCCCTCACAGTCACGCCCCCTCTCCAGCCACCCGCCCCCCCATCCCCCCGCGACACAATACCACCACTCGCCCGCCCACGACCTCCCCTACCTTCCCCCAG